>CAJHQP010011980.1:0-13516 GCA_905132765.1 Moricandia arvensis
CAAACATATGCCAATATATTCTTGATTCTAATCAACCCAGAGGAACCAAGATTTAAGAAGCTTTATTTGAAACCATTAATCAGTGGAAAGTGAGCAGGAAGTTAAATAAATCTCATAGGAGTCATGAAGAAGAAGCTATCCCACTTTCTATTTAGGTTAGCCTGTTTGGACATATTGCAATATCTTCTTTATTCTAATCAAACCAGGAGGAACCAAGATGTAAGAAGCATGATTTTGAACAATTAATCAGTGGAAAGTGACCAGGAAGTTGAATAAATCTCATAGGAGTCATGAGGAAGAAGCTATCCCAGTTTCTATTCAGGTGAATCTAGATTAGCCTATTTGGACATATTGCAAGATCTTCTTGATTCAAATCAAACCAGGAGGAACCAAGATGTAAGAAGCATGAATTGGAACCAATATTCAGTCGAGAGTGACCGAAAAAGTTGAATAAATCTCATAGCAGTCATGAGGACGAAGCAATCCCAATTTATATTCAGGTGATTCCAGATTAGCTTGTTCGAACATATGCCAATATATTCTTGATTCTCATCAAACCCAGAGGAAACAAGATGTAAGAAGAATTATTTGAAACCATTAATCGGTGGACAGTGAGCACAAAGTTGAATAAATCTCATAGGAGACATGAGGAAGAAGCTATCCCACTTTCTATTCAGGTGATTCCAGATTACCATATTTGAACATATTGCAATATCTTATTGATTCTAATCAAACCAGGAGGAACCAAGATGTAAGAAGCATGATTTGGAACCATTAATCAGTGGAAAGTGATTAGGAAGTTGAATAAATCTCATAGGAGTCATGAGGAAGAAGCTGTCCCACTTTTTATTCAGGTGATTCCAGATTAGCCTGTTCAAACATATGCCAATATATTCTTGATTCTAATCAAACCCAGAGGAACCAAGATTTAAGAAGCTTTATTTGAAACCATTAATCAGTGGAAAGTGAGAAGGAAGTTGAATAAATCTCATAGGAGTCATGAAGAAGAAGCTATCCCACTTTCTATTTAGGTTAGCCTGTTTGGACATATTGCAATATCTTCTTTATTCTAATCAAACCAAGAGGAACCAAGATGTAAGAAGCATGATTTTGAACCATTAATCAGTGGAAAGTGACCACGATGTTAAATAAATCTCATAGGAGTCATGAGAAAGAAGCTATCCCACTTCCTATTCAGGTGTTTCTAGATTTGCATGTTCGAACATATGGCAATGTATTCATGATTCTAATCAAACCAGGAGAAACCAAGATGTAAGAAGCTTTATTTGAAACCATTAATCAGTGGAAAGTTACCAGGAAGTTGAATAAATCTCATAGGAGACATGAGGAAGAAGCTATCCCACTTTCTAATCAGGTGATTCCAGATTACCATATTTGAACATATTGCAATATCTTCTTGATTCTAATCAAACCAGGAGGAACCAAGAAGTAATAAGCATGATCTGGAACCACTAATCAGTGGAAAGTGACCACGAAGTTAAATAAATCTCATAGGAGTCATGAGAAAGAAGCTATCCCACTTCCTATTCAAGTGTTTCTAGATTTGCATGTTCGAACATATGGCAATGTATTCATGATTCTAATCAAACCAGGAGAAACCAAGATGTAAGAAGCTTTATTTGAAACCATTAATCAGTGGAAAGTGACCAGGAAGTTGAATAAATCTCATAGGAGTCGTGAGGAAGAAGTTATCCCACTTTCTATTTAGGTTAGCCTGTTTGGACATATTGCAATATCTTCTTTATTCTAATCAAACCAAGAGGAACCAAGATGTAAGAAGCATGATTTTGAACCATTAATCAGTGGAAAGTGACCACGATGTTAAATAAATCTCATAGGAGTCATGAGAAAGAAGCTATCCCACTTCCTATTCAGGTGTTTCTAGATTTGCATGTTCGAACATATGGCAATGTATTCATGATTCTAATCAAACCAGGAGAAACCAAGATGTAAGAAGCTTTATTTGAAACCATTAATCAGTGGAAAGTTACCAGGAAGTTGAATAAATCTCATAGGAGACATGAGGAAGAAGCTATCCCACTTTCTAATCAGGTGATTCCAGATTACCATATTTGAACATATTGCAATATCTTCTTGATTCTAATCAAACCAGGAGGAACCAAGAAGTAATAAGCATGATCTGGAACCACTAATCAGTGGAAAGTGACCACGAAGTTAAATAAATCTCATAGGAGTCATGAGAAAGAAGCTATCCCACTTCCTATTCAAGTGTTTCTAGATTTGCCTGTTCGAACATATGGCAATGTATTCATGATTCTAATCAAACCAGGAGAAACCAAGATGTAAGAAGCTTTATTTGAAACCATTAATCAGTGGAAAGTGACCAGGAAGTTGAATAAATCTCATAGGAGTCGTGAGGAAGAAGCTATCCCACTTTCTATACAGGTTAGCCTGTTTGGACATATTGCAATATCTTCTTGATTCTAATCAAACCAGGAGGAACCAAGATGTAAGAAGCATGATTTGGAACCATTAATCAGTGGAAAGTGATTAGGAAGTTGAATAAATCTCATAGGAGTCATGAGGAAGAAGCTGTCCCACTTTTTATTCAGGTGATTCCAGATTAGCCTGTTCAAACATATGCCAATATATTCTTGATTCTAATCAAACCCAGAGGAACCAAGATTTAAGAAGCTTTATTTGAAACCATTAATCAGTGGAAAGTGAGCAGGAAGTTAAATAAATCTCATAGGAGTCATGAAGAAGAAGCTATCCCACTTTCTATTTAGGTTAGCCTGTTTGGACATATTGCAATATCTTCTTTATTCTAATCAAACCAGGAGGAACCAAGATGTAAGAAGCATGATTTTGAACAATTAATCAGTGGAAAGTGACCAGGAAGTTGAATAAATCTCATAGGAGTCATGAGGAAGAAGCTATCCCAGTTTCTATTCAGGTGAATCTAGATTAGCCTATTTGGACATATTGCAAGATCTTCTTGATTCAAATCAAACCAGGAGGAACCAAGATGTAAGAAGCATGAATTGGAACCAATATTCAGTCGAGAGTGACCGAAAAAGTTGAATAAATCTCATAGCAGTCATGAGGACGAAGCTATCCCAATTTATATTCAGGTGATTCCAGATTAGCTTGTTTGAACATATGCCAATATATTCTTGCTTCTCATCAAACCCAGAGGAAACAAGATGTAAGAAGAATTATTTGAAACCATTAATCGGTGGACAGTGAGCACAAAGTTGAATAAATCTCATAGGAGACATGAGGAAGAAGCTATCCCACTTTCTATTCAGGTGATTCCAGATTACCATATTTGAACATATTGCAATATCTTATTGATTCTAATCAAACCAGGAGGAACCAAGATGTAAGGAGCATGATTTGGAACCATTAACCAGTGGAAAGTGATTAGGAATTTGAATAAATCTCATAGGAGTCATGAGGAAGAAGCTATCCCACTTTCTATTCAGGTGATTCCAGATTAGCCTGTTCGAACATACTGCAATATATTCTTAATTCTAACAAAACCCGGAGGAACCAAGATGTAAGAAGTTTTATTTGAAACCATTAATCAGTGGAAAGTGAGGAGGGAGTTGAATAAATCTCATAGGAGTCATGAATAAGAAGCTATCCCACTTTCTATTTAGGTTAGCCTGTTTGGACATAATGCAATATCTTCTTTATTCTAATCAAACCAGGAGGAACCAAGATGTAAGAAGCATGATTTGGAACCATTAATCAGTGGAAAGTGATTAGGAAGTTAAATAAATCTCATAGGAGTCATGAGGAAGAAGCTATCCCACTTTCTATTCAGGTGATTCCAGATTAGCCTGTTCGAACATATGCCAATATATTCTTGATTCTAATCAAACCCAGAGGAACAAAGATTTAAGAAGCTTTATTTGAAACAATTAATCAGTGGAAAGTGAGCTGGAAGTTGAATAAATCTCATAGGAGTCATGAGGAAGAAGCTATCCCAGTTTCTATTCAGGTGAATCTAGATTAGCCTATTTGGACATATTGCAAGATCTTCTTGATTCAAATCAAACCAGGAGGAACCAAGATGTAAGAAGCATGAATTGGAAACAATATTCAGTCGAGAGTGACCGAAAAAGTTGAATAAATCTCATAGCAGTCATGAGGACGAAGCTATCCCAATTTATATTCAGGTGATTCCAGATTAGCTTGTTCGAACATATGCCAATATATTCTTGATTCTCATCAAACCCAGAGGAAACAAGATGTAAGAAGAATTATTTGAAACCATTAATCGGTGGACAGTGAGCACAAAGTTGAATAAATCTCATAGGAGACATGAGGAAGAAGCTATCCCACTTTCTATTCAGGTGATTCCAGATTACCATATTTGAACATATTGCAATATCTTATTGATTCTAATCAAACCAGGAGGAACCAAGATGTAAGGAGCATGATTTGGAACCATTAACCAGTGGAAAGTGATTAGGAATTTGAATAAATCTCATAGGAGTCATGAGGAAGAAGCTATCCCACTTTCTATTCAGGTGATTCCAGATTAGCCTGTTCGAACATACTGCAATATATTCTTAATTCTAATCAAACCCGGAGGAACCAAGATGTAAGAAGTTTTATTTGAAACCATTAATCAGTGGAAAGTGAGGAGGGAGTTGAATAAATCTCATAGGAGTCATGAATAAGAAGCTATCCCACTTTCTATTTAGGTTAGCCTGTTTGGACATAATGCAATATCTTCTTTATTCTAATCAAACCAGGAGGAACCAAGATGTAAGAAGCATGATTTGGAACCATTAATCAGTGGAAAGTGATTAGGAAGTTAAATAAATCTCATAGGAGTCATGAGGAAGAAGCTATCCCACTTTCTATTCAGGTGATTCCAGATTAGCCTGTTCGAACATATGCCAATATATTCTTGATTCTAATCAAACCCAGAGGAACAAAGATTTAAGAAGCTTTATTTGAAACAATTAATCTGTGGAAAGTGAGCAGGAAGTTGAATAAATCTCATAGGAGTCATGAGGAAGAAGCTATCCCAGTTTCTATTCAGGTGAATCTAGATTAGCTTATTTGGACATATTGCAAGATCTTCTTGATTCAAATCAAACCAGGAGGAACCAAGATGTAAGAAGCATGAATTGGAAACAATATTCAGTCGAGAGTGACCGAAAAAGTTGAATAAATCTCATAGCAGTCATGAGGACGAAGCTATCCCAATTTATATTCAGGTGATTCCAGATTAGCTTGTTCGAACATATGCCAATATATTCTTGATTCTCATCAAACCCAGAGGAAACAAGATGTAAAAGAATTATTTGAAACCATTAATCGGTGGACAGTGAGCACAAAGTTGAATAAATCTCATAGGAGACATGAGGAAGAAGCTATCCCACTTTCTATTCAGGTGATTCCAGATTACCATATTTGAACATATTGCAATATCTTATTGATTCTAATCAAACCAGGAGGAACCAAGATGTAAGGAGCATGATTTGGAACCATTAACCAGTGGGAAGTGATTAGGAATTTGAATAAATCTCATAGGAGTCATGAGGAAGAAGCTATCCCACTTTCTATTCAGGTGATTCCAGATTAGCCTGTTCGAACATACTGCAATATATTCTTAATTCTAATCAAACCCGGAGGAACCAAGATGTAAGAAGTTTTATTTGAAACCATTAATCAGTGGAAAGTGAGGAGGGAGTTGAATAAATCTCATAGGAGTCATGAATAAGAAGCTATCCCACTTTCTATTTAGGTTAGCCTGTTTGGACATAATGCAATATCTTCTTTATTCTAATCAAACCAGGAGGAACCAAGATGTAAGAAGCATGATTTGGAACCATTAATCAGTGGAAAGTGACCAGGAAGTTGAATAAATCTCATAGGAGTCATGAGGAAGAAGCTATCCCAGTTTCTATTAAGTTTAGCATGTTTGGACATATTGTAATATCTTCTTTATTCTAAACAAACCAGGAGGAACCAAGATTTAAGAAGCATGATTTGGAACCATTAATCAGTGGAAAGTGACCAGGAAGTTGAATAAATCTCATAGGAGTCATGAGGAAGCAGCTATCCCACTTTATATTCAGTTGATTCCAGATTAGCATGTTCGAACATATGTCAATATATTCTTGATTCTAATCAAACCCGGAGGAAAAAAGTTGTAAGAAGGATTATTTGAAACTATTAATCGGTGGAAAGTGACCACGAAGTTGAATAAATCTCATAGGAGTCATGAGGAAGAAGCTATCCCATTTTCTATTCAGATGATTCCAGATTAGCATATTTGAACTTATTGCAATATCTTCTTGATTCTAATCAAACCAGGAGGAACCAAGAAGTAATAAGCATTATCTGGAACCACTAATCAGTGGAAAGTGACCACGAAGTTGAATAAATCTCATAGGAGTCATGAGAAAGAAGCTA
Organism: Moricandia arvensis; assembly: GCA_905132765.1. Taxonomy (NCBI): domain Eukaryota; kingdom Viridiplantae; phylum Streptophyta; class Magnoliopsida; order Brassicales; family Brassicaceae; genus Moricandia; species Moricandia arvensis. Next base: position 6,424 of record CAJHQP010011980.1, read on the forward strand.
TCCCACTTCCTATTCAAGTGTTTCTAGATTTGCATGTTCGAACATATGGCAATGTATTCATGATCCTAATCAAACCAGGAGAAACCAAGATGTAAGAAGCTTTATTTGAAACCATTAATCAGTGGAAAGTGACCAGGAAGTTGAATAAATCTCATAGGAGTCATGAGGAAGAAGCTATCCCACTTTTTATTCAGGTGATTCCAGATTAGCCTGTTCAAACATATGCCAATATATTCTTGATTCTAATCAAACCCAGAGGAACCAAGATTTAAGAAGCTTTATTTGAAACCATTAATCAGTGGAAAGTGAGCAGGAAGTTAAATAAATCTCATAGGAGTCATGAAGAAGAAGCTATCCCACTTTCTATTTAGGTTAGCCTGTTTGGACATATTGCAATATCTTCTTTATTCTAATCAAACCAGGAGGAACCAAGCTGTAAGAAGCATGAGTTGGAACCATTAATCAGTGGAAAGTGACCAGGAAGTTGAATAAATCTCATAGGAGTCATGAGGAAGAATCTCTCCCACTTTATATTCAGTTGATTCCAGATTAGCCTATTTGGACATATTGCAAGATCTTCCTGATTCAAATCAAACCAGGAGGAACCAAGATGTAAGAAGCATGATTTCGAACCAATATTCAGTCGAGAGTGACCGAAAGAGTTGAATAAATCTCATAGCAGTCATGAGGACGAAGCTATCCCACTTTATATTCAGGTGATTCCAGATTAGCATGTTCGAACATATGCCAATATATTCTTGATTCTAATCAAACACAGAGAAAACAAGATGTAAGAAGAATTATTTGAAACCATTAATCGGTGGACAGTGAGCACAAAGTTGAATAAATCTCATAGGAGACATGAGGAAGAAGCTATCCCACTTTCTATTCAGGTGATTACAGATTACCATATTTGAACATATTGCAATATCTTATTGATTCTAATCAAACCAGGAGGAACCAAGATGTAAGAAGCATGATTTGGAACCATTAATCAGTGGAAAGTGATTAGGAAGTTGAATAAATCTCATAGGAGTCATGAGGAAGAAGCTATCCCACTTTCTATTCAGGTGATTCTGGATTGGCATGTTCAAACATATGCCAATATATTCTTGATTCTAATCAAACCCGGAGGAACCAAGATGTAAGAAGCTTTATTTGAAACCATTAATCAGTGGAAAGTGACCAGGAAGTTGAATAAATCTCATAGGAGTCATGAATAAGAAGCTATCCCACTTTCTATTTAGGTTAGCCAGTTTGGACATTATTAGAATGAAGAAGAAAATGCTAGTGATGGAGTTCACACTGGCATGTCTCAGGAAAAGGGGTGTAAATTCCTAACCATGAAGAATTTGATCCTGAAACCAATTTCCCTACATTCTATACTCATCAAGGTCTCGCGGCGAATTGGAATCAGTCCAAAAAGAGTTATGGTTTGGAAGTTACACCAGTTACAAGTTGCAGGTGTTCTGCTGCCCGCTCAAGCAAGAGTGATTTGATCTAGAGTGGCTTGGAAGGCAAGGACGCTGAGAGGCTTTCTCAGCTCAACCTGAGCACGCCTAAGAGAGCTTCTAGAAGGAGATTTGATGTTCAAATGTGGATCTACAAGTTCAAATTCAAATTGGAGTTGTTGGGAGTGGTTATTACTATTCCTTTCATTTTTACCTTGTCTTCTTGTCTCCTTGTCCCCTTTCATGCAAGTTTAAACTCTATATATATGTTGTAACTTGATTCTGAATTAAGCAAGAAATAAGAGACAAGCTTATACAAAATTCTTGTATCTCCATCTCTTTACTAAGTGTTCTTCAAGTTCTTCACAATGTAGAGAGGTTGTGATACACGATTTAGGATCTGCCTAATGGCAGATCATTGCTTGCCCATTCTACTCTAAAATCACCTCTAAACTCTTAATTAATCTTCTCTTACTCTAGCTTACTGATTCTATCTCTTTTTAAGTCTTAAGTACACAAACTATAAGTGTTGTGTTACTTCACAAGGTTAGATTCATACTAGAGATAGTTTAATTCTAGTTGTTGTATCAATCTCGCAGCCACTTTATCTTGTTAGATTCAGATGGTATGTAGAGTGTTTTGCTGAGAGGATTCAATCACAAGTTGATTGTCTCTTCCTTGTAGTTGTGAGTTCTTGTTGTTGGTAGAAGGGAATTCAGTCACAAGTTGACTGAATACTCTCTTGACATGAGACAAACACTCATGAATTCTAACATGGTATCAGAGCCTTGTTGCTCTTCTTGGGATGAACTCACTTCTTTTGTGTCTGTTTCTTCATCTGAAACTCTCTCTCTCTCTGACTCAAATTAGTTTTGAGGAGCTATGTGGCTAGGATTCAAAACTTGGACAGTAGAGAGTTTAGATGAGTTATGATTTCAAAATTTCAAAATCTAAGTGTTTACTCAAGTTGCAAGTCTTTAAAAGTTTTTTTTAAATCAATGACTCTCCCCTTGATCTCCTCATTGTTTAAGCTTTTGGATGAAAGAATAAAGTCTGTTCATACCAGCTTGAGGGAGGGAGAAAAGATTAAACTTGTGTCTTGAAAAACACTTGAAAAAAATCGATTTCAAAGATATGTGCGTTCTTTGAAAGGATTTTGAATTCTGAAAAATGTTTTGCATTGTGATTTCAAACTCTTTTATTCCTCTCCTCTTGTTTCTCTTAATAAGCTTGGGCTATTAAGTCTGTACAAATATATGCTTGAGGGAGGGAGAGTGATTAAAAGATTGTTTTGAGTTTGAATACTCTTGAAAATATTTTGGAAATTGATTTTTCTTATGAAAAGGTTGTGGAAAGTATTTTTTAAAATTCTGGAAAAGTACTTTAAAATTATTTTTGATAAGTTCTTGATGAATTCTTGGTTTATTAGATCCATTGTAAAAGGATTTAATTCCTTAGGAAATTGCTTTAAATTACTTTGCAAGATTTCTTTGTGAAAAGGTTTTCTTCTCTTGGCATTTATGGCCTTTGAACTTGGTTGATGGACAAAGAATTGTGTTCCATTCAACCCTTGTTCTTTCCTCCAGAAATCACCTTTGTGTGATCTAATCTCTTAATGAGTTATTTTTGTTGTTAAGGTTGCAGGAATCCCTTGAAAGGAACATGTCCTTGCATCCATGTAATGAAAGACTGGTTGAGAAGTCATTGCCTCTCCAGAATTGGTGATCAACCATGAACGCCTTAGAGCTGTGGTTTGATGTTTTGCTCAGCCATAGAACCTTGAAGGTCATGGACTGAAGATACCTCCGCTTATACTCTCCATTTCACAATCATCCACTATACTCTTGGTTACATCTAATACACTTTGGTTACTTAATACTCAATTTCTAGTTATTAATCTCTTTCATTTTACAATGATCATTCACTCTCCTTTGGCACTCTTGGAACTTCCACAAGCGTGAGTGTGCCCTCACTAGGAAGTTCCACCACTGATTTTGTCTTTGATGTTCTAAGTTCACAGATTCAAATGACTGATATGATCATAGTCTCATTAAGACATGAAGTTAAATGTGTGGGCACAGAACATATCTGAAGTTAGAACTGATTACCCCAGCTTGAAGAACCTGGTGTGAAGAGTGTGGTGGAAAGCGATGGATCAGCTTGACAGAAGGAGTCTATTGCCTGGAGGTGCAAGCGCATACTGAAGTTAGAACCAATGGAGACCTTTTGGGTGAAGTTGATGGATCAGCTCAGATGTGACTGGTTCTCTCCCAGTTTGATCATGGACCATGCCATGGATCATTCTACTAATACTCTGGTTACTCATTCTCTCACTCTCTTGTTACTCATTCACTTACTCTCTGGTTACTTATTCACTGGTTACTTTTCTTAAATCATTGGGATCAGAATTGGTGAGTTATCAAGGTCTGATCCTAGTGTGTGTGGTCTAATTCTTGCTGGAGTTTGAGTGGTGTTTCAGGTACACAAGTGTTGTCTCTGTTCATCACCAGTCCAAGACAAAGAATAAGGACATTGTCCATGCTGATCAGAGCCTACACATGATGTATATTCCTGTGTCATTCAGAGCCTACACATGATGTACATTCCTGACCATGGAGAGATGTTTTGTGTGTGAAACCGGTTGAAGAAGCGCAGCCTGTTTGGGTGTTGAGCTCCTGGTTCAAAAGACTTACAAGAGGCAGTGGAGAAAAGACTAAGGGAGGAGCCGGTTGACTTAAGCGCAGCTGTAGGGGTGATGCGCTCCTGGTTTCAATACTCAATGTGCTCACTTCCAAGCTTGATCCTTCACTTATTCTCTCCGGATCATGCTTGAGGAGGGGTAATGGTGAGCTATCCTGAAGGTCCAAGTCGTCCATTTTCTCACCTCAGATAATTTGGAGGATTCAAGTGTCCAAGAGACACTCCTCACCATTCATACCAACCATATGCAAGGGGAGTAACCATTTCAATCTATAAATATGAATTGATTGGTTTATGCCTTGAGAATTGATGCAAGTGTTTATGCATTATGTAGAAGGTACTTGGAGTTCTCTATAGCAGAAGCTGGTAGACCATAACTCTCCTTGAAGATGGCAAGAAGTCACAAGAAAGAGACCATAACTCTCCTTGAAGATGGCAAGAAGTCACAAGAAAGAGGGAGACAACGAACCAGCTTGTAGAAGAGATGATCCAAGAAATGATGTGCGAAAGTTATGGAGTTCATACTTGCTGCTTAAGAAAGGCCTTGATCCAGAGTCTATGTGTCCAACCACACTGGTTCTAAGACACATAGAACTCATTGGCCAATCCCTAGGCTTTGTAGAAGTCCACTCTTTTTCCCTTAGAAAGTTTTGTCCCATGAGGTTTTCTTGCTAAGGTTTTTAATGAGGGAGCTTCTTCAAGGTTCCAAGCTTGCCCAAGGATCTCCTATGGTCAAGCTTGAGGGGGAGTATTAGAATGAAGAAGAAAATGCTAGTGATGGAGTTCACACTGGCATGTCTCAGGAAAAGGGGTGTAAATTCCTAACCATGAAGAATTTGATCATGAAACCAATTTCCCTACATTCTATACTCATCAAGGTCTCGCGGCGAATTGGAATCAGTCCAAAAAGAGTTATGGTTTGGAAGTTACACCAGTTACAAGTTGCAGGTGTTCTGCTGCCCGCTCAAGCAAGAGTGATTTGATCTAGAGTGGCTTGGAAGGCAAGGAAGCTGAGAGGCTTTCTTAGCTCAACCTGAGCACGCCTAAGAGAGCTTCTAGAAGGAGATTTGATGTTCAAATGTGGATCTACAAGTTCAAATTCAAATTGGAGTTGTTGGGAGTGGTTATTACTATTCCTTTCATTTTTACCTTGTCTTCTTGTCTCCTTGTCCCCTTTCATGCAAGTTTAAACTCTATATATATATGTTGTAACTTGATTCTGAATTAAGCAAGAAATAAGAGACAAGCTTATACAAAATTCTTGTATCTCCATCTCTTTACTAAGTGTTCTTCAAGTTCTTCACAATGTAGAGAGGTTGTGATACACGATTTAGGATCTGCCTAATGGCAGATCATTGCTTGCCCATTCTACTCTAAAATCACCTCTAAACTCTTAATTAATCTTCTCTTACTCTAGCTTACTGATTCTATCTCTTTTTAAGTCTTAAGTACACAAACTATAAGTGTTGTGTTACTTCACAAGGATAGATTCATACTAGAGATAGTTTAATTCTAGTTGTTGTATCAATCTCGCAGCCACTTTATCTTGTTAGATTCAGATGGTATGTAGAGCGTTTTGCTGAGAGGAATCAATCACAAGTTTATTGTCTCTTCCTTGTAGTTGTGAGTTCTTGTTGTTGGTAGAAGGGAATTCAGTCACAAGTTGACTGAATACTCTCTTGACATGAGACAAACACTCATGAATTCTAACACACATGTCTAAGATCAGTGAGCAAATTAATTTTTCAATGATCCATGGTGTTTCAGCTAATAAAGCACCAAACTCTTGATGAGTATTGGATGCTCCTGGCTGTTTATGCTTCCGCAAAACTCAAGAAAACAGAGCAAAACTCTGTCCATTAGAACTCTTGAGCAATTCTCTATTCTATATTCTCTATTCTCTCATTCTCTAATTCTCCAGGTTACTTTTTCTCCATCATTCTTCCATTCTCTGGCTACTAATACTCTGGTTACATCATTCTCTACTCTCTACTTATACTCTCTGGTTACTTAAATCTCTATTCTCACAATCTTGTTTAGAATCTGCCTAAGGGTGTTAAACTGTCTTGAAAGAATTGTCTTACTTCTGCCCTTAGGAAAATTAATTGTCTTGTTGCCTCAATGCTTAGTCTTGATGATTAGGATTCAGAGAGTGTTGCTGGGATAGAATCAAGAAGATATTTGTCCATTGCTTGCTGTACTTGTTCTAAATGTGTTTTAAAGATCAGACTTGGTGAAAACCCATGTTCTGCTCTCTTGTTTGTCTACTGATGCGTGTGTCTAGTTATTTGTTTCACAGGTTGCCCATGTTGTTCAGAGCCTACATGATGTATATTCCTGACCATGGAGATTGCCCACTGCCCATCAACACTTTGGACACTGATTGTGTCCATTAACTCCCAATATGGTTGAGAGGACGAATGGAGCAGTGGAGAGATTCTTAGAAGTGACTTACCTGGTGCCAAGAGGGTAACAGGATGTACACTCAAGAGAAAAGGCCACAATTCAAGCCAAGAGGACTGTGGCAATTCAAGCCAAGAGGGCCTGTGGTCTCAAGAGCATTGGTGATCATTCCACTGCTCTTCATCTTCCAAGCTTGAACCACATACTCTCATTCTCAGGTCAAGCTTGAGGAGGTCTTAAATGAGAAGCCAATGTCCATTCTTCAGAAACTTATGCAAGGGATGTACTAAATCTATACTCTTCTTATGATGATAGGTTTCTCTCCTTGAGATATGATGGATGTGGTTGGTGCATTGTTTGAATCATGGTACCTATTGAGCTCATGAACAAGGAAACAGACTAGCAACTCACCGCATGATGCAGGCAAGAAGAAGCCAAAAGAAGGGGGAGACAACTCTGACCACAAGAGAGAAGCTCAAAGGTGTGATGAGTGTGAGCAAGGAAGGCATGGTGCCTACTGCCAATTGAAGAAAGTATTG
>CAJHQP010011981.1:0-13516 GCA_905132765.1 Moricandia arvensis
AAAAAGAGAAAGAGCCATTATTATTTAGGAAGACGACTAACATTTCCGGTGAATAACAATCAAATTTCTCTTTTCAGATCTATTAATTGGCTTTTCGTAGTGGCAGTGGATATGGGATGGTGGTCGAGTGATAAATAAGATCATAAAGAAGATGATGGTGATTACAATGAAATGGTGATGGCTACGATGGAAAAAGTTATTGGTGAAGAAGTGGTGGTTGGTGAAGAAGGGATGGTTAATATGAAGAAGATGATGGTTATCATAGAAGAAGAGATGGTGGTGATTAATAAAGAATGAAAACTTGTTTGCTCTTTTTCAACCGTTAAATAAGGGTAATATAGTATATAGTTTAGAAATATAAAAGAGTTTTCTTTTTAGTTAGATTCTTAATTACACTTTATTTTATAGTCAAAGGATGCAATTACCCTAGAAAAAGTCTATTTTTGACAAACTACGCTTATGAAATAATACACTTGGCATTAGGGTTTTCATCACTGAATAGCATGTACTTCTCCATGTCCTTTTGCTCATCACTGTTTGGTTCGAAAACAACTTGAGGTTGTGCATCCTCTTCTGTTTCAACTTCTTGAATTACTTTAATTTGTGCATCCTCTTCTGTTTCAACTTCTTCAACCGCTTCGAGTTGTGCATCCTCTTCTGTTTCAACTTCCTGAACCACTTCAGGTTGTGCATCCTCTTCTGTTTCAACTTCTTGAACCACTTCGGGTTCTTCTTCATTCTCTTCAACAGTCTCAACTATTTCAGGTTCAGGGTCTTCCTCTTCTTTCTTCACAACCTCAACTTCTTTGCCGCCTATTACTTTTTGAGTTTTTTTAACAACTTCCATGTTAAAACTTCCAGAAATCGCAATCGTTTGATTCTCCGTATCTGTTGTATAAGATTCAACTCCTGATAATCATTCATATACATATCATGCAAACATCGTCAATTATATATATTTAAATTATGATAAATGATGGATCATAAAATTCACTCGGAAATAAGGTTAGGGCTTTTGGTTGATTGTTTGGCAAGGAAACCTTTGCTAGGTTCCTTGATCTCCACTCTATATTGATTACTCCATGTTCTTGTAGTGAGACGTCCCTTAAACTCTGTGCCATATTAATTGCGTTGTATCCTCCAGATATAAGGTCTTCAATCTCCATCCAATGACAAAAGGTTCTATGAGCTGAGCATTGATGGGGTATGATGTATTATGAGTTGTTCCTTAAAAAGGCGGTCTACGTACTCTTATCAGGATCAAGCCGAACGTACATCTTAGGTAATATCATGTGTGCGGTGTAACGCGTGATTATTCGAAAGAGCTCTTTATTTAGCTAGTCATCTTGGTGTCTCTTCTAACTAGGAAGTTAGGAGAAAGAGAGGTCTCTTCTTGAGATAGGCTTTTAGATCTCTCTTATAGCTAGGCAGCTATGAGAGAGATCTCTTCTTCAGATTGCTTTTGTAGTTAGGCATCTAGGAAAGAGGTTTCCTCTCGAGATAGGCTTTAGTCGTCAGGTCAACTAAGCGGTTTGACAGCATGGCAGTTTGGCAGCTTGACAGCTAGGCATCTTGGGAGCTAGATAGCTAAGAGCTGGGAAGTTAAGATCTAGGCAACAAGGAGTTAGGAAACAAAGAGCTAAATGATAACAAGCATAGATAAAAAGATATAGAGTGATGTGAAGAATCAATGGATAACTTTCGTTTGATTATGAATATGTGGATCTTAATTCGCAATAGATGATCGAAGATATGAAATACTCTTCATCTGTTTTTTTTTTTCTCTTCCTTTTAACGTATTTCCTCTCATGGATAATCTTTTTTCTTAGCACAGTAACTTATTCTTTTATAGCTAATTATTAGATGAAGACAAAATCATTTATGATCACTAATTGTAATAAATGACCATTTAATGACAATTAAAGACCATTGACCAAGACCTTTGATACAGACTATTTTCTAAGATTTGGTCAAGGTATTGACTTTACTCTTCATATGCTCCATCTAATGGGCCTTCGTTCCTTAATGCCTAATGGATCACTGGAAGGTGCTAAGACTCGGATAACCGGATCAGATTTGCGGTTTATACTTTGGGTGAAACCCGGCTCCAACAATAATGAAATATGTTGACAATAAAAACTAATAACTGTAAATATGATTATACCTTTGAATTTGGAAATAACATTAATCATGTCTTTCTCGTATCTATTACAATCTGATATCTTCAATTCCACATTCAGTGTACTAGAAAATATCAAAGAATTTTGAGTTGTAGACATAATTTTCTTAAACATGTTACAAATATAAATTATGCTTACCTAATAGTGATGTTTTTTCTTGAAAGCGGAAAGCAGCAATTCATCTTCTTATGTTTGAAATAGCCAAAGAACCAAGTACAAAATATTTTCAGTATAAAATATTTTAAAAAGCCTAATAAAATTATATATATATATATACACACATCCAGTCATATTAAGCAAAGACTAGAAAAACTATAAATTTAGACATATAATCACACATAAAGGAAAATACAATATTTTAACTAGAAAAGCAATTCATAGTATATTACCTAATCATTTATAAAGACTATATGTGATTTATATATGTTTAATGTTTATAGATTATTATATGCACTTATATACAAATTATTTTTCATAAGGAATTTTGTCTTTATATATTCACATTAAACCTGATTTTCTAATCATGTGAGAGGAAAAAAAACAGAAATCTCAATCTAATAAATATTAATGAATTTTGCAATTAAACATAAAAATTTCCTCAATTTCATTTCTTGTTTTATAAAAATATCTTTCTTATATTCAACTTTCTTAAGTCTTCTATTTCGTTAATCTTAATTAACATATATTCTTAGATTTTTTTAATTTATTTATTAACATTAATGTATACATAAGTAAGATTTAAGTTATCTAAAACAATTATGCCTTATCAGTTATTTTAGAAAAGATGTTCTTACAAAACTTTTATTAAGTTTTAACCAAAACATGTGTCTATAAATCCAAAACAAATATATCAAGAATCTTAATGAACAAATATTATCCAACCAGCCCAATGATACATAATTTAATTATTTTTAATAAATTTGGCTAACTACATGTTAAATAAAGATTAAGCAATTACCAAAAAAAAAGGTGTAATTTTTATAAATTCAGACACAATTACACGTATATTTCTGGATTGTTTGAGGTGGAGTCAAATAACAGAAAGTTATATTAGTTTTGTGCTAAACATTTTACTATAAAAGATAATGGTAATGAAAAAAATGTATCCAGTAAGAGGCATAAGTTATTAGCCTTTTATAAATTTCGTTAACTATTTTGTTAGATACAGAGTTAATAAATATTACTCATTCCGTTTAATGTTTCAAGAATAGTGATTTTTTATATTTTAATGCAGTTTAATAGGTGGTCATGGTAAATCGTAAACTTTGAATAAAAATAATAATTTCTAATGATATTTTATGGGTCGGCGAGTTATTTTTCCACAAAAACTATCATATAACATCAAATGCCTCTTGAAGTATGACCTTGTGGTATTTATTCTAGAGAATAACGTTTGAATTATGTTTCCCCATGAATATAAAGTTCCATCCATGTTTCTCCACGAGTGTCAAAATCCAAAAACCCATGAAATCAGTTTATATTGGTAAACTGTTTTTAAACAAACCAACAATATTAGGATTTTAGATGAAAATTTATTTGGCATTTGTTTCGGGTCTTTTAAATTTTAAAATATTGGATTGAGTTTTATTCTGCTTCAAGTTCATTTTTTGTAGGATATTATTTTGTTTTGGTTTAGTTTTGTTCAATTGTTTACGAGATTTTATATTTTTAAATTCGGTTTTCATAAGCCGTGAGAATACCAAAATTGGTGGGAGAATAGGTTTTGAACTTTATTCTTGAGGATAAAATGTACGGGATCATATTTTAGGAGCATTTGATGCTATACGATAGTCCTCGTGGGAAAATAGCTCGTCGACTCAATTATTATCAGTGAAAAACTGAAAGTTGTGAAAAATAACTAATCACAAAATAATACATTTATAAATAAAATTAAAATGGTAATCAATCTTGTATATGATAATGTGACCACACACAGAATACAAGTGATCTGACCATCAAGTTATTTAGGTTCTCGTAATCCGGTCCAGTTTTTTTTTGGATCAATCCAAATAATAGATTACACAAATGATGTTATTAAAATTTTTTAATCTAGTTATTGTTGGATAATTCCAAGCTTGTGAAAACTTAACATATTGATAAGTGTTTAATATGTTAAGATAAACACAAAAAGACAATCTAGAAATAGGAAAAAAAAAATTTCTATTTAGGTTAGTTTGTGTTTTCCATATTCCACATATTAAAAGGAATTGTCCATCACTATAAATATATATCTAATGGAGAGGTGTTCCATAAGATTTAAGAGAGTAGATCATAAGATCTAAGAGAAACATTGTAGAGCTTTAGTTTTGAATAGTTTCTAAAGCTAATAAGAAAAGTTTTTCTTATTATTCTTTGTTCTACAGATCCTTGAATTGGTATCAAAGCTTAAGTTAAAGCTTCGATCAAAGCTTAAGTTGAAGCTTTGATCTTGGTGGCTGTGCAGGAAGGGTTCATGACACAAGATGGCTGGCGTGAATAGGACTCCACGCACGAAGGACTTTGGATCCGCATCCATCCAATGCCCTATGTTGTCATCGACAACTATACAATATGGTCGATGAGGATGAAGGTGTTACTCTGTGTTCATGATATGTGGGACACAATAAAACCTGGTTCGAATGATCAAATGAAAAACAATGTTGCAATAGCTCTTTTGTATCAATATATGTCCGACAATTTGATTCTCCAGGTGGGAGAACAAACCGCATCGAAAGAGATCTGGAATGCCATCAAGTCACAACACCATGGAGATGATCGTGTAAGGGAGGCGAGATTTGAGATGTCGATGACGAAGTTGAACAGGTTTGAAGATGGATGATAGCAATACTGTAGATGATTTTGCGGGGACGATATAAGGTCTATCATTGATACAATAAAAATCGGATCTTGCTACTGTCAAGTTAACAGTTGTAGTTGTTGTACTTGTGATTCAATTCCAGAGGACTATTTTACACTATATCTTGAGATTTTAATTTCTTAGCTAAAACTTTCAAATTTAACAGAGAACAAGATAAACATAACAGAGATCAAGGTACGGTTTGAGTTGTTGAATTTGGGGAAAAAGCTAGCATAGGGTGATTAAACGGGTGTTAGACATCATCAAGCCACACAATTATTCAAGTTCAAATTAAAAATAAGCCTAGAACATAGATCAATTGCTAGAACAACCCACTGTCGTGGTGCTTGTTCCTTTCAGAGAACAGCCCCGGAGACTAAGTTGTCGCTTGTTCCGAGTTCTGTCTATGAACAGTAACGATCAGGCCTATTCAGTTCATATTATACCCTAATATCTACTTTTGCTGATTAAGGATATAATACTTATTCTAAGCAGATCAGGCAATCCATAACATGGTTAATGAATAGATGAAACCCTAGATCTAACATAAAGTGATCAAATTCATGCTAGCATTAAGTTAGGTTTGGAATAAAGGCTATCAATGAACATATAACTTATTTATGTGTAGCTTGAATAAATCCAACACCCTAACACCCTAAGCTAACGATATTAACTACTCAGCAATCATGGCGAATAACACAGCAAAGGTTACTGAATAATACTTCATTAAATCAAAATCAAAACTAAAAATAGGGTTCAAGAAATCTTCTCTAATCGTGAGAACAAGTTGAAGATTTCTTTCTCCTTTACAAAGTATTGAATCCAAGTGTTTTTGCTGAAAGAATGAAAGAAAATCTGAGCTGAAAGAGTCTGCCTCTGTTAATGGTCGTGCCTTTTTTTTATAGGGTTTTGTGGCGGCTGGAAATAAGGGGGAAAAGGATTAGGGTAAATCCCAAGAGAATCTGCAGTTTCCTAAAATATCTCCGCGGGTGATCAAGGCTCTGCTTGATCACTGGGGTTGTTCTCCGGGACAGAATTCAAATTTTTCCTTTTTCTTCATTTTTTTCCTCCAAAGTTCCACATCCTCTTCTACACCTGAAATGTCTCGAATAGAGCTGTAAGTACCCATAATTGCATGAGAAAAATCAATAAATCACAATCAAAGTATGTTAAAAACACATTATATCAATCATCCAAGGCAGCCTCGTTATGAGAAAGCATAGAAGAATACAACATGGTAAAGAAAGAGATGGTTGTAGGAATGATGAGTGTAACACACACAAAAAGTGTGTGTGACACATGTCTAGCAGGGGAGCAGATTAGACAGTCATTCCTAACTAAGAACATGTTTCATGCTACGAAGACGTTGGGGTTGATTCATGAAGAGGATCAAATTTCATACAAGTGTCTCACGACCAAGAAACCTAATATCTAGCACTTGAGGATATTCGGTTGTGTGGCACATGCGACGATATGTGTGACTCATCAGAAGAAGTTAGATGAGAGATCAAAATGTGTGATCACTCTTGGAACTGAGCCGAGTTCCAAAGCTTATAGACTCTATGATCCAGTCGCAGGAGAGGTAATGGTGAGTAGAGATACAACAAACCAAGAAGATTGTGAACCAAGTATACGTAAGCTTCCACAAGAGGTGATATAGAAGAAGGTAATGATCAAGGTGATGATCATGAATAAGAAGCTATAAACCAAGATGAGGAAGAAGAAGAAGAAGAAGAAGATACTGGTCACAATACAAACTCTTTAGATGATCACAAGGCGAGACTTCAGACGTTAGTCAAAGGAATGTCAAGTGTAACACATGAAGAAAGCGTGTGTGACACATGTCTAGTAGAGAAGAAGATTAGACAGAAGGAGATGGTCGTAACACACGAAGAAAGCATTTGTGACACATGTCATGAAGAGAAGCAAATCAGACATTCATTCTCGAGTGTAACACACGAAGGAGGCGTGTGTAACACAAGTCTCGCATGGAAGCAAATCAGAGACGCATTTTTGACTAAGGCCATGGTTTGTTTGGAATTATTTCATGGAGATTCGTGTGGACAAATAAAACAACCAATGGTAGCAAATAATCATGAGGCATTCTATCGGTTCAAAAGATTTCACACAGATATAGGAGGATAGTTTGCCTTAGATAAATTAAATCTTGGTTGCACTGATAGAGGAGGAGAGTTTGTCTCGGGTAATTTCAATCCAGGTTGCACCAATGGAGGAGGAGATTTTACCTTAGCTGAGTCGTATATGTGGAACTACTTATGGGTTGAAGCGATGGTAGCCAATTTGAAGTCTACCACAAGAAACAAGACGTGGGAGCTTGTAGATAAACCGGAAGAAGATCGAGTTTATGTGTTACACAAGGTTTTGTATGGGTTACGCCAAGCCCCTAGAGCGTGATACATAAAACTCAATCATGTCTTTAAACATTTTTATTTTAATTTTTAATGCATTTCTTACATTTTTTAGGCGGAAGAAAATGATGGTGTGCCGGTTGATGATCTCGCCCTAATAACGATGGCGTATACCAACAAAAAGACCGGCGAGATTTCTGATGGTGTTGTGAGGGAGGTGATCGACCTGGTCCAAAGCCAGAAGGATGATGAAGAGTTCCGCCTCTCTCAGCTTCTCTCTGATGAGGACGCCACTACTCCTGGTTTCAGCAACTTGTCTCGAGGTCAAATAAACGAGCTCGTTGAATCGGAAAGAACTTCATTTTTATTTTTACTATATTTTTATTTTTTTATCTTTACTGCTACTAAAATCATTATGTTTTCTTTTCAGGCGGTTCCAAAGAGAAAAGGGCGTTTGTTCGGTTTGGGTCGTCGATCTCCGTCGGTTGCTTCTTCTTCATCGGCGCCTTTTGTTGATCCGGAAATTATGGAGCAGCTACAGAACAAGGATGACCGGATCTCAGCATTGGAGACCCAGATGGCCGCCCAACAAGCTAAAGTGGACGCAGCAGAGAGGGCGAATGCACAAATGATGGAAATGATGAGACAGATGTTCCCCGACCGGTTTTAGTTTGTGTTTTTTTAATAAAACTTGTTTAATGTTTTTTTCTTTTAATTTGTAAAACTTTTAATATTATAATATATGTTTTCTATTATTTGAGCTTAAATTTTATTTTTAAAAATTAAATTAAAAAATACAAAATATATACATTATTTTTTTTTTAAAATTGGTTTACGATTATTCCGAGGAAACTCCTTCCTCGGATATTTCCGACGAAACATAGTCCTCGGAAATTTCCGAGGAAGCATTCTCCACGGACAATTCCAAGGGATCATTTCCTCGGATATTTCCGAGGAAGTGGGTTCCTCGGAAAACTCCGTGGAAACAGTTTCCTCGGAATGTCCAAGGAAATGAGCCCTCAGTAAGTACATTTCCGAGGGATGTGGGTCCTCGGAAATATCCGAGGGCAATTGTCCTCGGAGTATTTCGAGGAAACCGTTCCTCGGAAATGTCCGAGGCAATTCCAAGGAAATCTCCTACGAAATTATTCCTCGTAATTTCCTCGGAAAGTCTGACGAAATACATTTTTCCGACAAGATATTTCCGACGACCTTTTTTGTCGAAATACCGTCAGAATTTACGTATTCCGACGAAATTCCTAGGTCTAAATCTTGGTTGACCTGAATACGTAAATTTTGAAATCTACAAGAATAAAGGGATCATGTTCTTCTAAGCTAGAATATCTCTAGGTCTAAATCTTCCGATCCATGCGCCTTTAGCTTTAGCTCCCCTTACATATGCCTTCTAGGTCAGTTCCCCTTTCCTTTTCTACCCTCGGTTGAGTTTATCGCTTTCTGGGAATATTTCATTTTACTTTGATCTTCGTGTTTATCTTTTGAAACTTCACATTTATCTTCCAAACTTAACAGTCATCTTTTCCTGCAAAGTAAAAGATAGACCGTCATCTCGATTGGCTTGATTTAGTATAAAATCGTGAATGGGCTTTTAGCCACGTTTTAGACCCTCTCGGGCCATTTTCGACTAAGCGTTTTTATGATTTATCGAAAGAACGCTCCCGAAACGACGTCGATTCCAAAGAAAGATCGAATTTATTGTATAGTGGAGCCAGATTTAGGTGTTTCGTTAACCGTTGCCGTTTTATGTGATTAATTCGAACCTCATACGAGAAAACAAGTTCTTATGGTTTTTAAATGGTAAAGTTCCAACGATAACTCCGATCGAGATGAAACAAGAGCAAGTTCAATCCAATCTCAAAGGAGGAAGGTACGAGGATGAGATGAAGATGGAGTGATTTATCCAACTTGCCGAGCGCGCGAGTTGGATTGCTTGTTCGGTCCAACTCGCCTATTTGGCGAGTCAGACTAGTCCAACTCGCCGAACGGGCGAGGTGGACGGCTCGTTGGATCCAACTCGTCCGTTCAGCGAGTCAGACTAGTCCAAATTGCCCAACGGGCGGCTTGTTCGGTCCAACTCACCCGTTCAGCGAGTCAAACTAGTCTAACTCGCCGAATGGGTGAGGTGGACGGCCCGTTCGATCCGACACGCCGAACGCCGAGTTGGACGGCTTGCTCGATCTAACTTGCCCGTTCGGCTAGTTGGACGGCTTGTTCAGTCCAACTCGCCGAACGGGCGAGTTGGACATACGAAACTCGATCTCGGTTCGCCTGCTCTCAAATATTATGTCCTTTTTTTTAAAGAGAATTTTTTTTTGGGAAGTTTCAGCTATTGCTTTCTTCGTAACCAATTTTGACCCCAATAGTTAGCCCCCAACTCGTTAGAATCGTGAGGTTCTAGCGAGCGGTTTGGCAGGTTTGGTATACTCACTTCTGTAATAGCTGAATGCAAGAGAACTGGGGCTGCACCTTGTGAAGGCTGCCTACGTACCCTTGTAGAAGGGATCAAACCTTTCGTAATTCATTCTGGAGTTAAGGTTCTTACTTCCTGTTGTCCAGTGAGACCTTTATGGTTTAGCTGTGTCTCGTGTAGAGATTATTGGGCATGTTCCTGCCGATGGCATTGTATATTAGACCTTTTTCGGCCTCGAGACTAGCCTCATATGTTGTTTAATTTGGCCGAGTGTGGTCGTATTTATGTTTTCGGGACTGACAGCATGTGACTTCGGATCCCCACCGCTTTGCGACTTTTTTAATGAATTGTGTTTCGCGTTTTAAGAACATGTTTGAATTCGTGTGAATGTATAGGGAAGATTATGAGTTGTCATCTAATATCCAACTCTTTGTAGATCGTTATATTCGCTGTTTATTTTAGATAAGAATGTTCAAAAATTCTGCTTTTCAGAATTTCATGAACGTTGGAACACAAACAAAGAGACATATTTTGGGATCTCATATCTTTCGATATCATGCCTAGAGATGTTAGAGACCAGTATGCTTGGTTTAGGGCAAGACCTAGGTCTAATCATGATTTTAGGCAGTGCGATGACTACTTTGGATTACGTTTACCGTATCGTTTTCGAGCTGATTCCATCATGCTTTAAAGTCCGCGATATTTTATCGGCTTATACGACTTGTATGGTAGGAATCGAGCATATCTTCGGGGACAATTTTAAGTCTCCCGAAAGTGCTGACTAAAATATGGGATTTCTTTTATAGCGTTATTATCCTTGTGTCGGATGTATGAGAGCTATCTCTATGAGATGGCTTAGTTTGTTTAGGTCGTTAAGAGTTTGTTCTGATCAGCAACAAATTTATTGGTAGATATAATCGTTTTTGAACCTTTGCGAAGGATACGTGTTTAAGAAGGTGTGTATGTTTTGTAGTCGCGAACGGATTATTTTTAAGGTGAGCATCCCGTTTTGGAAAGTTTTGACGAAAAATAGTTCTCTGAGAGTTAGCGACGTCTCGCTGTGTCGAAGGTTGTGTGGTATAGCAAGGTTTTAGTTTTAACCTTACGAAAAAGCAATGTTCTGGTTTGTTTTCCTAGGAATTAGGACCAATGGGTCGCATAAATTTTGTCCATGAGAATATGTGACTTCCTTCATTGTGCTTTGTAAAGAGTCGCCCCCCTGAGATTTATTTCGTGTATAGTTAAGGATACTTCGTATAGCTCTAGGAGCTTTGTTACGAGTTTTTCCTTATGTGCCGCTTTTTACTTGTAAAACGTTGTGAGTTTAAGAGTAAACTGTGGAACATATGGAACTTGGTCGGTTGTCAACAAGTTTAAGTTTTTTGTTAACCGTTCGGTGGTTACGACTAAGTTTCGATATTAAGAATTTATCATATGATTTTGGATTCTGGGTTATGCGATAGTTATTTGCACTTGGCGTTTTTAGACTAATCATAGATTGTCGTTTTGCTGTTATGTGATTGGATAAAGCAATGGTCGCTCAAACACTTTGGTTCGGTCTGAAGGATGTGTTCAGCCGCATAGCCAAGGAAGTTGCTGGTCATGGATTAGACTATGGCACGTTCGTGTTAACATTAAGGTTATATTAGTTAAGAACTGTCCTAAAGAGGATGCCGAATTCCTGATCGGATTTTTATCGGAAGGCATAATTGGCCGAGGGCCAAAGAGCGTTTGTCGAGATTGAAGGGCCAAGTTGGAGTTTTCTGTGCTAAGATTGCCAATGATGTTAGAAACGATTTTCCAATTTAGGTATCAGTTACACGATGAAAGTTTCGTATAATGCTTACCTATAGTCGTACGAAATTTGTTTTGTTTTTGTATGATGAAGGCAAAACCTAAGTGGCTCGATAAAGAACCCGTGCAAGATGATTGCCTGCTCGGATGGAACCGAGGGAGATGGGAGGCAGAATCCAGCGAGCCACATGTCTAAATAATGAGAACTGTAAGATTTTAGTGCGAAGTGATAAAGTTTAGTTTTTTCATTGAGAGACGAGTCATATGACTTTGTTATAAGCTATACACAAATTTTCCAAAACACTTCTCTGTAAAACTTGCTACGTTCATTTCCGAAAGTTTCTTCGCATAACTTGGTGTGGCTATACGAAGGATTTTTCGCGTAAGTTTTAGGAGAAGTGAATGGCATAGAAGTAAATTGAGAATGTCTCTCGCAGATTACTCGTGATATTTGCGAGCGAGGAATGTATTTTCCTCATTCTGTTTTCCGCATTACGAAGTCATTTTTCATGACACCGATCTTGTTTTCTCGTAGGCTCTCCTTATAAAATGTTATAGTTATACGAAAGTAATGGAGGATTGGTTTCATGAGGCACCGTATTGCCTAAATGATTTTCTGTCTACTGATGCGAGAGTTTGCATTGTCGAAAGCGTTTTCTTGATGCCGAGACAAAAAAAATTTGAAGTATGGGAGTATACGAGTATAGTATATGTACCTACTCCCTCTTTTTCACGAAAGAAAATGGCTGAACCGATATTTTGAAGGGTTGTGTACATTTTTTCTTTCAAAGATTAGGATGATCGACAATCAAGGTTCGTTTAAACACGATGCTAGGATTGTGACTTGGTGACTTTCGGGTTGACGACTAGGAATATGTCGGTTTTAAAAAAAATTGCTAGGAACGATTTGGTTTTGAGACGACTTTCGCGTTTCTAGTTCTTTCTTTCCTTGGGAATCGAGCTGAGTGTGCATGGCGATCGTTTCTCGATTTTCTGAGAGTTTAGATCAGATTGCAAGATCTGCCTGAGCAGTCGCAAAACAATACCTAAGACTTAGTTTGCTAGACTATTCTCCTAGATCCTAAGTTCCCTAAATTTTTATGGCGATCTCCGAAGCGTATTTATTTCTTAGTACCTTCCTACGAAAATTCCAAATCTAGTTTCAAAAAGTTCCAAGCCTGCCATACCTTAGTTTTCTCAAAGGTTTGGGTTCACCCCTTCTCCGTTTTGCTTGCTCATTTCCCCTTACTCTTCTCGTGTCTGTACGTCCCTTAAGAATTGTAAAAATATTAGTTCTTCTGGCCGCGTTTAGGCTCGAACCTGTCTTGCGGTCTTGGTTCGTCCATCCATATTTTCGATATTGGTGTTTATCCTTTGAAACTTGACATTTATTTTCCGAACTTGACTTTTATCTTCTCCTGCCAATAAAAGATAGAACTTCATAATATCATTGGGATCAATTTTGTCTAAAATCGTAAGTGTGCTTATAGTCGTATTTTAGACCTTTTCGGGCCATTTCTCGACTTAAACGTTTTTACGATTTCTTCGAAAGAGTACCTTTGATACGACGTCAATTTTTATAGGAAGGTTCAAAATAATTGTAAATTTGAGGAGACCAAGGTGTTAAGTTAACCGTTGCTATTTTATAAGATCAATCTGAATTCATACGAGACAACAAGTTCTTGCGGTTTTTATCGTACAATTCCAATGGTAACTCCAATCGAGACGATACAAGAGACGTTTCGATGGAAATTCAAAGCATAACGAAAAGATGGAGGTAAGGGAGAGTAGGATGCCCAATACGGCGAGTAGAATTCCCAAGAGAGCGAGTAGGACGCCCAAGATGTCGAGTAGGAGCAAGCCAAGGAGTTTAGGCGAGTCTTACTTGTTTTTGTCGTAATATCTCAAT
>CAJHQP010011982.1:0-13512 GCA_905132765.1 Moricandia arvensis
GCTTCACTCTCAAGGATGTGACTCCAAAGACCCTTACTTCCCACGGCTGTCTTCACCACACGAGACCAAAGAAGGTAGTTTCCTCCCTTCAGGGTAACCGGAATGACAGTAGTCTTAGTATTCTCCATTCCCGGAACAAAAGGTTGAGACTTTGAACTTTAGAGAACAAAAGGATGAAACTTTGTATGAACGAACTCAAACAAACCCAGATTCAAGTGAACCAGGCTCTGATACCATGAAAGTTAGAGTAGAATCTGAGTAAAATAAGAAAATAAGAAGAGATTTAGAGGTTTCGAGACTAAAGAAAGAGACTTTGAGAGATTTGAATCTAAGAACCCATTTCGGATGAACCGAGAGACTAGAGAGACTAAGAGAAATGAAATGAGTTGCTTGATTGATTAATATTTCGACAAGAGGGTTACAATATATAGAGGAAAGCTTAGGGCAACAAGGGTGATGTGATCATGGACCGGATCACTAAGGAGAACAAGGAGAGTCTAGATGAGCCACATGAAGCCACATTGCACCAGCAGCCTGGTGATGATGCTCTAGCCATTCCTGAAGGTCCCATGACTCGTTCCAGAGTCAAGAAGCTTAAAGAGAATGTTGTTGGATTACTCACTTCACATCCACAACAAGAAAGTCTTGGACAAGGTCTGATCCGAGGTGTCTTGATCACAATTCAAGCCATCTCTACATCAAGTTGAGTTAGTGTCTAGGCAAGACATGGGGTGCGTGCTCTTTTCCTTGCTTTTGGTTTTGTCCCACGCGGTTTTCCGGAGGAAGGTTTTTAACGAGGCCACAACTTGTCTTCACATCACTTAGGCCCTATCTCGGTCCAAGTCTAGAAAGAAGTTTGCATTTTATGTTATTTTTAAGCATATGTTAAAGTTAAACCATAGTTTCCATTTTGCTTATTTCCGAAACCCTAGAGAGCTTGTTCTCGGTTTCTTTTTTTTTATTTAAAGGGTTCCTAAACCCTATTGTAACGCATCCCAACTTTTTATCAACGAGTATTCTTTCTCCTTGACGGCTCTCTCTCTAGAAAGTGTGTCGAGTTCTGGTGTGTAATATCCAGAGACCTAAGGGTGTCTAAATCGGTGTGTCATATCCGGTTTGTTCATCTAGGAGTATCAAGAGTTCATCCATCCCTCTTGTGTCACCATTCAATCCACACGCCTTGAAGAACTTGAGTCTCTGATTCGTTCTTGCAAGGATTATCCATTCCCATCAACCAAAGAGCATCCTAGGGACGCATCAAGTGGTATCAGAGCAACTTTGGTTGGGAAGTGCTCGTTTTCTCTCTTATTGTTTTTGTTTCATCCGTGTTTCATCTCTATTACCTTGATTAAGCAATAGATCTAATCTGTTTAGGGCTGCTCGAGTTTCATAAGAAACTAGACAAGTTTTTAAACTTTTCCTTTTTGCTTGCAAGAAACCCTAGAGCGATAGAAACCCTAGCCGCACAAGTTGTCTTTTTTCCTTTTAGATCACTTTGTTTCACCTGTTTAACTTGATAATCACCTCGAACACGAGTAGATTAAGGTTTTTTAGGGTGCTAGACAAGCTTAGAAAAGTTTAGACAAAGTTTAAAGAATTTCCTTTTTACTTGAATCGGCAAACCCTAATCTCCTTTTTGCTTGTAGCCGAATATCCTTTTTGCTTTTGTCTTGCAGAAGAAGCTTTAGGTTGTTTTATCCTTTTTCCTTTTTGCTTATCTCGTTACCTTGAACCCTTTTACTGGTTATTTTTGTTTACCTTTGTGCAGGAAGCATGGGATCCGAGTCTGAAGAAGAAGCTGCACTCGTTAGGAAGAACACTCAACTCAATCAGAACATGGTAGCAACCATGACCGAGATGATGAGAACCAACCTCAATGACATCCGGAGGGAGCTCAGAGAAGACATCAGGAGAGCTACTGGTCAAGTTCCAAACCGGGAGACTAGGAGAGAAGAGAGACCTCATGCAACTCGCCAAGAGCATGCCGGTTATGAGGAGACCGACAATGAGTATGAACACCTCAGTTCATCCTCAAGACAAAGCCAAAGAAGACATAGGCGTGCCCAAGAGAGAAGAATGAACCAGGGAGATGAGCTTGCTGGTTTGAAGATAAAGATACCCCCATTCCATGGCAAAGCTGATCCGGATGCCTACCTTGAGTGGGAGAAGAAGATTGAGCTAGTCTTTCAGTGTAAGCAGTACACAAACCACAAGAAGATTCAGATTGCTGCTACCGAGTTCTATGACTATGCTCTAAGTTGGTGGGATCAGTACATCACAACCCGTAGAAGGAATGGAGAGGAACCAGTTGAGACTTGGACAGAGATGAAGTCTATCATGCGCAAGAGGTTTGTTCCAAGTCACTACCACAGAGAGTTGCATCACCGGCTTAGGAAACTTACCCAAGGCTCAAGATCAGTGGAGGAGTATTACCAGGAGATGGAGTTGCTCATGCTAAGATGATGAGGACATTCAACCAGAGCTTGAACCAGACCTAACTGAACCTGACATCCATGACATGATCAGCAAGATAACTAAGGCAGAGACTGTTCAAGAAGTGCCAGTACCAACCGTATACAAGGGAGCTATAACCAGACAAAGAGCTAAGATACTTCAACATAAGTTTAATGAGAGCATGATACTTGCTTCTGATCTTGAACAGGTTAACACCACTAAAGAAGCTACTGATGATAGCACCAAGATGGATGCCCTGAAGATGGGAGAGCCAAGCTTGAAGGATGATGGACCGGATGAACATACCAAAGCATCAAGAGGAGATCCCTGGCCATTCATTCCAAACCACAGTCACAACAATCTGATGATCATTGCCATAGAAGACCAACTTGCCTAGCAAGACTCTTGGACTGATCAAGTAACTAGGCCAAGCTCCTTGTGTGTGCTCTTTTCCTTGCTCTTGGTTTTGTCCCAGTGGGTTTTACGGAGGAAGGTTTTTAACGAGGCCACAATCTGCTTCACATAATTCCTAGATGCTATTTCGGTCCAAGCTATGACGAATTATGTCATTTTGTTATATTTCCTTTTTTTATACTATAGTTTTTATTTCCTGACCTAAAGGAGCCTGTTCCTTTAGTCCTATTTATAGTTTTTGCACGCCCCCTTTCTTTGGGCAATCTTGAATAAACAGAAAAGCTTTTCTTCGGAAACCCTAGAATTCTCTCTCTAGAATTCGCCTCCTTTCTCTCTGCCTTGTGAGACCAGTACCTCCACGGCCTAGAGAAGCTTTGTGTTGTATCACGAGTCCCTCCATTCCTCGTGTGGTGCACTTCAATCCATCAAGTTACTTCTGTCCAGATTCCTTTGGTTGATTAGATCAATCCAGACGAGTCACCCCTTGTGCAGATCGGCTCCTTCTCTTGTACTAAGAGTCATACAGCCTTTGATAGCTTAGGCTTGTATCATTTCTGGTATCAGAGCTGAAGTTCCTTCAGCATCAGGTTGCATCTATCCTATCTCTTCTTACTTGCAATCGTTTATTTTTGTTTTGCATTCACGAAATAAAACCCATAAGAAGTCATATTGTTTCTGTTGCATCTAGTTTAACTTGTTCAATTTCATAAAGAAAGAAAACCTTAAAAAGAAATCGATTTGTCTCTTTTGCATCTAGTTGTTTCATCTTTCTTAAACACGTTTGTTCATCCTGTTCTTATTGATGTCGAGTTTAGGTTGTCCCTAGATCATTACTTTCGTGCAAAAGAATCAGAAAAAAGTGTTAGTATTAAGTGCATATCCGGTTTTCCATTTTGGTCGATACTATTTTCCTTTTTGGTCGATACTCTTTTCTTTTCCATTTATTTTGCTTGCAAACCACTCCTTTTCTTTTCTCTTCAGTTTTTTTCGAATTTTAAAACTAAAAAAAAAAAGTAGTTTAACTTATTTTAATTATTACTCTTCAAATTTTTTTTAAAAAAAAATATATTTTTCTTGTCTTTCCTTTTTATTAACTCAAGCAGAAACTTAGGTCTTCTTTGTTTCTTGTTAGGTTAATCGACAGCAGCCATGGGGGAAGCAGCTGAGCAAGTCGCCCTCATGCAGATGTTTGCAGCCTTGAGAGAAGGCATGATGGCAATGCGCCAAGACCTTGGAGATCGGCTAACTAGGGTCGAGCAAAGACCAACAATGCAAGCAGTCCGGAATGTTGACAGGTTCCTCAATCCGAACCAAGGCAACAACAGAAGAGAAGGTGTGCACCACAATGACAATCCGGAGACTAGTACACGGAATCAACAGACTGATGAAGACACTGGCCAGCAACGTGTCCCTAATCCAACCCAAAGAGCAGGCCTTCAGCCAGATGACTATGGTGATGAGGAAGGAGAGGAGTTCTTGCCCCCACCTAGAGTTCCTCGCCGGCAAAACAGGCACCAAGAGTTTGAAGAAGAGGACTACTTACCTCCCTTGAGAGCTCCTCGCCAACAGCACCACCACCAAGGGCGGGAACACATCAAGATGGAAGCCCCAACCTTTGCTGGAAAGGTTGATCCTGAAGCTTACCTTTGTGAGAATAGACAGATTCTGGTGTGTGAGTGATGTAGAAACAGAGTGTGGTCGATATTATAGAGAAGAGACTGATGAGAGTAAAGGAGAATCAAGGAGAATGCTGCTGGAGAACTAAGAGATTAAGAGAGTATTAGTGAGTATCTGAGAGAGATTAAGTGAGAGTGAGAATCACAGAGAGTATGGACGAGATTAAGAGAGTAAAGAGTGTGGGGAGAGTGAAGTAACAAGAGAATATTGAAGAGAGAGAGAACTCCCCTCTGCCTTAGAGGTTTCACAATACACATGGGGTGGCTATATAGCCAGATTACAATTTGCAAGAGAATAAATAAATATTAAAGTACAAATCTAGTAAAGAAATATTATTGTAGGGTTTCTGATGAAGCCAGGAGGATGCAGCCAAGGTGAATCTCGACCAGAGGGAGTAGATAGTGACAGGAGAGAGATGGGCACAGTCTGGTTGAGTGAAAGTGACAGGTCCAAACTGCTTTCTTCTTAGGCAGAACATGTGACTTTTATTCTTAATTAAATCTCCACTTGCCTCAGCTCTCGTCAACGGTCTGATGCTCCATTTAAACTTCAAATATGCTTCAGAATATTAATCTGGACGAGTTCCCACCTTTCTTGCCTTCCAAGTCACTCTAGGTTAAGTTTGGTTACTTGGAAGCCAAGACTGTACGGACTGCCTTCTGTAGCAAGGTTGTACAGACCAAACTCTTTTCAGGTATCTATTCTTCTCTTTGTTTTCTTTATCTCTCAGATCAATGGACCACACTCAGCCATGCTTCTTTCTTCTCCATTCTAATAATGACTTAGTTCACAAGACTGTATGAACCAGTCTAAACTTGGAGTATCCGGATCACTCCTTCTTCTTCTTCTTGTTTCTTTATTTCTTTGGATCATGAACCAGCTTCTTCTGGTCATTCTCTTCTCTATCTCAACACTCCCCCTCAAGCTTGACCATATGATATCCTTGGACAAGCTTGGAACCTTGAAGAAATCCCTCATTAAAACCTTTGTATGCAAAACCCAATGGGACAAAAACATACTAAGAAAAAAGAGTAGAAATCCCCAAGGCCTAGGGATTGGCCAGTGAGCCTTTGTGCCTTAGACCAGTGTAGTTAGACACAAAGAGCTCTGGATCACGGCCCTTTCTTGTGCTGCAAGGGTGAACTCCAGCCCTTGCACACATCAACAACCCGGAACTCATCTCTTGGCCGGTTTGGTATCTCCCCTATCTTCTGACTACTCGCCATTCTGATGGGGTTAAGGACCTCCAGCTTCTACTCCAGAGAGCTCCAACAATTTTAATCATGATGGGGAGTGAACTCCACTTGAATCCCCCACTTGGTAGACCAATTTGGATCATGAACTCCATCACCCGCAACTGATCTCTAGACAGCAGAACGCCTGCAACTTGTAACTGGTGTAACTTCCAAACCGTAACTCCTTTTAGACTGATTCCAATTTCCCGCATGCCCTTGATGAGTGTAGAATGTAGGGAAATTAGTTTCATGGTCAAATTCGTCATGGTGAGGAAGTTATCCTCCTTTTCCTGAGACATGCCAGTGTTAACTCCATCACTAGCATTCTTCTTCTTCTTCTTTGATCTGAGTGAACTCCACTTCTGATCTTCTGGTGAGGCTATGGTCGTCTTTAACCTTCAGAATACTCACCAATACCCCTCCTCAAGCTTGATCCAGAGAGTATAGGTGATGGACCAAGCTTGAAAGGTGAGCAAAGATGAGTATTGGACCAGGAGCTCAACACCTAACCAGGCTGCGCTTCTTCAACCGATCCACCTTTGGTTTCTGCTCCAATGCCTTACACCACACTTCTTCTTGCGTGTCTCATGAACCAGAATCTCAACACCTAACCAGGCTGCGCTTCTTCAACCGGTTTCACACACAAAACATTTCTCCATGGTCAGGAATGTACAGACTCTGTAGGCTCTGAACTCATGGGCCTTTTTCTCCATGTACAGGAATATGCATCTTGTGCAGGCTCTGAACAACATGGACAAAGTCTTCTTCTTTGTCTTGATTTGATGATGGACAGAGACAACACTTCTGTACCTGAAACATCACTCAAACTCCAGCAAGAATCAGACCACACACACTAGGATCAGACCTTGGTAACTTACCAATCCTGATCCCAATGCTTTAAGAAAATGCAATGGACAGAATCTAAACAACTCATTCAGTTTAAATCCATGCAACCAATTCACTAAATGCTCAGGTATGATAACTCATCAATTACAAGGCATCTAGGATCAGTTTATCACTCATATGACAATAGCAGAATGCAATGATAATTTATGACAGTAGCATAGACTAGACAACTCATCTAATCAAGCTACACAACTATGAATGCAACACATGGCCAGAAAACTCTCCTAGACCTTTAACAATGCAACAAGACAGACACTGAGACTAAGCAACTCACTTAGGCCAGAGACAACACAAAGAATTATTCTAGGACAGAAACTAGACATTACCATGCTAGCAAACTTAATCACTCCTAGAACAATACACACACAACTCTTTAGTATCATGGGACAGAAACTAGGTGCAATAACTCTAGTACCATTAAACTGTCCCAAAGATACTAAACACATACACAACACAACCAGAAATAATTTAAGCAATTCAACAGGCTCTTATTAGAGTTTAGGAGGTTAACTTACAACCAAGGAACCTGAGCTAGTTCCTTGAACCTCCATGGCTGTGAATCACTTGAATTTGAAGGGCTTGTGGTGTGGATTGACTGTCCAATACCTCCTCTTCTTGATTCTCTCCTTCTGGTCAAGGTGTCACTTCAAACCCCTCCTGTTCTCTTGCTGGTCGTGGGTTTTGTTGGTCAGAAACAGAGCTTCAGCATGGCTGGCCAGAGAATGATTAGAACAGCTTAGCTTTAATGCTTCTTTAGTGACCTTTCTCCAAGAATGGTTTCTTCCATGGATTATCTTCAACATGGACCAGATGAGGTGGTTTGGCTTCTTCTTTGGACTCCTTGAATCTACTGAAGTCGCCATTTCCTTTGAGCTCTCCATCTTAGAGAGTTTGGACCAAGTGGACAATAGAATGTACCAACTTGTTTTGCAAGAAACAGAGCTTGAAACTGAAACTTTGATGAAGCTTGCTGGACTGAGCTGAAGCTTTCTTGAGTTACAGAGACTTGTATACTGTCCTATCTTGAGTTCTGGAGAGATTATTCCCTCTTGGAAGACCTTTTGACCAGTGGATAAAGAGATGTAGCAGAAACTGTTTTGGAGACAGTTTTGAGAAGATGATGATTTGCGGAAGCTATGAAGGTTTCAGGAGCTTGGAAGCTCTGATACCATGTGAGAATAGACAGATTCTGGTGTGTGAGTGATGTAGAAACAGAGTGTGGTCGAAATTATAGAGAAGAGACTGATGAGAGTAAAGGAGAATCAAGGAGAATGCTGCTGGAGAACTAAGAGATTAAGAGAGTATTAGTGAGTATCTGAGAGAGATTAAGTGAGAGTAAGAATCACAGAGAGTATGGACGAGATTAAGAGAGTAAAGAGTGTGGGGAGAGTGAAGTAACAAGAGAATATTGAAGAGAGAGAGAACTCCCCTCTGCCTTAGAGGTTTCACAATACACATGGGGTGGCTATATAGCCAGATTACAAATTGCAAGAGAATAAATAAATATTAAAGTACAAATCTACTAAACAAATATTATTGTAGGGTTTCTGATGAAGCCAGGAGGATGCAGCCAAGGTGAATCTCGACCAGAGGGAGTCGATAGTGACAGGAGAGAGATGGGCACAGTCTGGTTGAGTGAAAGTGACAGGTCCAAACTGCTTTCTTCTTAGGCAGAACATGTGACTTTTATTCTTAATTAAATCTCCACTTGCCTCAGCTCTCTTCAACGGTCTGATGCTCCATTTAAACTTCAAATATGCTTGAGAATATTAATCTGGACGAGTTCCCACCTTCCTTGCCTTCCAAGTCACTCTAGGTTAAGTTTGGTTACTTGGAAGCCAAGACTGTACGGACTGCCTTGTGTAGCAAGGTTGTACAGACCAAACTCTTTTCAGGTATCTATTCTTCTCTTTGTTTTCTTTATCTCTCAGATCAATGGACCACACTCAGCCATGCTTCTTTCTTCTCCATTCTAATAATGACTTAGTTCACAAGACTGTATGAACCAGTCTCAACTTGGAGTATCCGGATCACTCCTTCTTCTTCTTCTTGTTTCTTTATTTCTTTGGATCATGAACCAGCTTCTTCTTCTGGTCATTCTCTTCTCTATCTCAACAGCTTATGCTTCTTGTGAGAAGTTTGCTGCAGGGCATTACTTTAGACAAGAAGGCTACTTGTTTTATGACAATAGGTTATGTGTGCCTAACTGCTCTTTGAGAGATCTTTTTGTCAGGGAATCCCATGGGGGCAGTCTAATGGGACACTTTGGGATTGCCAAGACCTTAAAAGTTTTGCAGGATCACTTCTATTGGCCGCATATGAAGAGAGATGTGGAGAGAATCTGTGGGAGGTGTGCTACTTGCAAGCATGCCAAGTCCCAAGTCCAATCCCAGAGTTTGTATACTCCTTTACCCATTCCACACCATCCCTGGAATGACATTTCCATGGACTTTGTTGTAGGATTGGCTAGGACTAGAACCGGAAAGGACTCAATCTTTGTTGTTGTTGATAGGTTCTCTAAGATGGCACATTTCATAGCCTGTCATAAGACTGATGATGCATTGCATGTTGCTAACCTGTTCTTTAAAGAAGTTGTTCGTTTGCATCCCTAGAACTATAGTTTCTGATAGGGACACTAAGTTTCTTAGTTACTTCTGGAAGACACTTTGGTCTAAGCTAGGCACTAAACTGTTGTTTTCTACTACTTGTCATCCGCAAACTGATGGACAAACTGAAGTGGTTAATAGAACCTTAGGAACACTCCTGCGTGCATTTATTAAAAAGAACTTAAGGACATGGGAAGAATACTTACCACACTGTGAATTTGCATACAACCATGCTATGCATTCTGCTTCTAAGGTATTCACCTTTTGAGATTGTTTATGGGTTCAATCTCACCTCTCCTTTGGATCTAATGCCTTTACCTGAGTGTGAAAGGATCAGCCTAGATGGCAAGAAGAAAGCAGAGCTGGTCCAACGAATCCATGAGAAGGCTAGACAAAACATTGAGCAGAAAACCAAGCTTTATGAGAAGCAAGCCAACAAAGGGAGACGTGTGAGAACCTTTGAAGTAGGTGACCAAGTTTGGTTGCACCTGAGGAAGGATAGGTTCCCCAACGAGAGGAAGTCCAAGTTGATGCCAAGGGTTGATGGACCTTTCGAGATCATCCACAAGATCAATGACAATGCCTACAAACTTGATCTCCAAGGTAAGTATGATGTATCAAATAGCTTCAATGTCACTGACTTGGCTCCTTTTGCTGTAGATGAACCTGATTTGAGGACAAATCCTTTTTAAGAGGGAGGGGATGATGTGATCATGGACCGGATCACTAAGGAGAACAAGGAGAGTCTAGATGAGCCACATGAAGCCACATTGCACCAGCAGCCTGGTGATGATGCTCTAGCCATTCCTGAAGGTCCCATGACTCGTTCTAGAGTCAAGAAGCTTAAAGAGAATGTTGTTGGATTACTCACTTCACATCCACAACAAGAAAGTCTTGGACAAGGTCTGATCCGAGATGTCTTGATCACAATTCAAGCCATCTCTACATCAAGCTGAGTTAGTGTCTAGGCAAGACATGGGGTGCGTGCTCTTTTCCTTGCTTTTGGTTTTGTCCCACGAGGTTTTCCGGAGGAAGGTTTTTAACGAGGCCACAACTTGTCTTCACATCACTTAGGCCCTATTCTCGGTCCAAGGCTAAAGAAGTTTACATTTTTATGTCATTTTAAAGCTTATGTTAAAGTTAAACTATAGTTTCCTTTTTGCTTATTTCCGAAACCCTAGAGAGCATGTTCTCGGTTTCTCTTTATTTAAATGGGTCTCTAAACCCTATTGTACTCATCCATCCTTTAATCAACGAGTATTCTTTTTCTTCTTGACGGCTCTCTCTCTAAGACAAGTTGTCGAGTTCTTCTGGTGTGTAGTATCCAGGAAACCTAAGGGTGTTTGCTTGGTGTGTTATATCCGAGTTATTCATCTAGGAGTATCAAGAGATCTTATCATCCCTCTTGTGTCACCAATCGATCCACAACCTTGAAGAACTTGAGTCTCTGATTCGTTCTTGCAAGGATCTATCCATTCCCATCAACCAAAGAGCATCCTAGGGGCGCATCATCCCCTCCCTCTTGAAAAGTATTTGTCCTCAAATCAGGTTCATCTACAGCAAAAGGAGCCAAGTCAGTGACATTGAAGCTATTTGATACATCATACTTACCTTGGAGATCAAGTTTGTAGGCATTGTCATTGATCTTGTGGATGATCTCGAAAGGTCCATCAACCCTTGGCATCAGCTTGGACTTCCTCTCGTTGGGGAACCTATCCTTCCTCAGGTGCAACCAAACTTGGTCACCTACTTCAAAGGTTCTCACACGTCTCCCTTTGTTGGCTTGCTTCTCATAAATCTTGTGATGCAACCATGGCTAGACCAGGAGCTGAATTGGACCAGAACAGGCTATCTAAGGAGAACCAGACGCGTTTGGATGAGCTGATTGAGCTGGATGAGAGTGTGGACGAGCTGGATGAGAGTGTGGACGAGCTGGATGAGAGTGTGGACGAGCTGAACCAGCTCAGTGATACTTCACTACCAAGAGCTGAGCTGAATGAGCTGGATGAGAGTGTGGACGAGCTAAACCAGCTCAGTGATACTTCACTACCAGGAGCTGAGCTGATTAAGAGTGACACTCCAGCTGGTTTTGGACAATCTGAAACGCAGCCTAACCACCAAAATGGACCAAGCCAATTTCAACCATTTTGGGCCAAGGATGGATCAGACCCATCTTCTCTTGCCAAACCATTGATCCAAGAAGACCAGACCCATTTCTATTCTCTAAGGGCCCAGTCACGAGATCACAGACCCAAAGGCTGAAGAAAGCCATTTCTTGCTTGGTTTATTCTGATCCAGAATCAAGCCCAGTCGAAAATGAAGTCAAAGAGCCAACCAAACTCTTCACATACTCAGTCTTTGGTCTACTCTAGTTTTTATGATTTCTTTCTGGTTTTCCACAAGTCCTTAGAGTGCTTTGTATTCCTTCTTCTCCTACAAATACTCTGTGTCGATTCTGAATAAAAATCAATCACTTTTGTTATCAAATACTCTCTTTCAAACTGTGATTCCTTTGTTCATCTTTGAACATTGTTTGCCTAGGAGTTGGTTCTCTGCAAGGCTTAATCGCCATTAGATCATTGTTTGTGTGGGTAAACCATACGATCTCTTGGCATTCTACACAAGTTCTGGTCAATCCATAGATCAGTTCTGAAGATCATCTATTCGAGTCCATTTCACCAAGTTCAAGTTCAAACCATCATTTGTCCTGCGTGTGATCATACCAGGCAGAAAGTGTCTCTTCAAATCACCCTCAAGATCAATCAGGGAAACAAAACCAAAAGGTTTGCATCAAGTGGTATCCGAGAAGTTTGAGGGCCTCTGATTTGTTGGGTTTGATTTCGAAATCTCTTTCTCTCTTTGGGAACCTATCTTCTGATCTATTCATCTTCTCTGTCGAGTCTCTTTTTCTTTTCTATCTATCTGTTGTTCTGCAAGGAGGCCAACCAGTTTAAAAAAAAAAGGAACAAGAAAAGTAACAAGAGGCTGAAGAGAAATCCAGCCAGACTGAAGAGAAATCCAGTCTCTGGTGGTAAAGCTCCTGGCAACCAAAAATCTTGCAATCTATCTATCTTGTTCTTTTCTGGGGTGGGGAATCACTCTGTTGGCGTGTCTTTGTTTACTGCTGAGCTATTGGAATCACAGAAAACACTTAAAACTTGAGAGAAACACTTGAGAGCAGTGAGGCTCGGCTATCTTTAACTGCACTAATCTTTCCTTTTTTTGAGTCTTCATAGGAAACCATGTCTGATGGCAGCAGGGAAGACAATGAAACACCGCCCTACAAGTTGGATAAAGTTCAAATGGAGGCCATGATGGCTTATATGATGAAAGAAATGGAAAAGAAGTGGGAATTTGAGAAAGGTGCTACTAACAATGTTTTGGGTTCTTCTTCTCAGGTTAGGAAAGCAGCAAGGGAGAAAAGAAGAGGCAAAAGGATTATTCAAGAAGAGCATGAGGTTAATGATTCTTCTTCTGGCCGCAGCACTGATAGAGATAGGGAATCAAGGCTCTCCAAGGCAGACTCCTTAACAAAACCTCATCATCGCCAAAGAACCAGAGAGAGGACTGATGATAGCCTTGGAAATCTCAAGCTGAGAATTCCATCATTCAGTGGCAGTGGAGATCCGGATGCATACCTGGAATGGGAGAAGAGAATGGAGCTTGTCTTTGATTGCCAAAACTTTTCGGAAACAAGAAAGGTCAGGCTTGCTGTTACTGAATTCAATGGGTACGCACTTCATTGGTGGGATCAGGTTGTATCCACTAGAAGAAGGACAGGGGAAGCACAAGTTGCATCCTGGTATGAATTGAAAGCTATCATCAAGAAGAGGTTTGTGCCTAGTCATTACAGCAGAGAGGTCCATCAAAAGCTTAGGAGACTTACTCAAGGAGGCAAAAGTGTAGAAGGGTACTATCAAGAGATGGAAACACTCATGATCAAAGCTGCCATAGACGAGGATCCAGAGGCAACCATGGCTCGTTTCCAAGCTGGTCTCAACCGAGATATCCAAGATAGATTGGAACTACAGGAGTATGAGGATGTCTATGAACTTCTACACAAGGCTATTCTCATTGAACAGCAGCAAAAGAGGAAGTCTACTCCAAAAGGCTCTTATGGGAACGCCTACAGATCCAATGCCAAGGAAGAAAAATCTTTTGTCAAGCCAAACGAAGGATCAAAAGGGTTTCAGCGTGACCTGGACAAAGCCAAAGCACCA
>CAJHQP010011983.1:0-13507 GCA_905132765.1 Moricandia arvensis
AAATCAAGCTTCTTACATCTTGGTTCCACCTGGTTTGATTAGAATATGAAGATATTGCCATATGTCTGAATAGGCTAATTTGGAATCACTTGAATAGAAAGTGGGATAGCTTCTTCCTCATAACTCCTATGAGATTTATTCAACTTCATGGTTATTTGTCCACTGATTAATGGTTCCAAATCAAGCTTCTTACATCTTGGTTCTCTCTTGTTTGATTAGGATCATGAAGATATTGCCATATGTCTG
This sequence comes from Moricandia arvensis, assembly GCA_905132765.1. NCBI lineage: Eukaryota > Viridiplantae > Streptophyta > Magnoliopsida > Brassicales > Brassicaceae > Moricandia > Moricandia arvensis. Next base: position 247 of record CAJHQP010011983.1, read on the forward strand.
AATAGGCTAATCTGGAATCACCTGAAATAGAAAGTGGGATAGCTTCTTCCTCATAACTCCTATGAGATTTATTCAACTTCATGGTTACTTTCCACTAATTAATGGTTCCAAATCAAGCTTCTTACATCTTGTTCCTCCTGTTTGATTAGAATCATGAAGATATTGCCATATGTCTAAATAGGCTAATCTGGAATCACCTGAATAGAAAGTGGGATAGCTTCTTCCTCATAACTCCTATGAGATTTATTCAACTTCATGGTTATTTTCCACTGATTAATGGTTCCAAATCAAGCTTTCTTACATCTTGGTTCCTCCTGTTTTGATTAGAATCATGAAGATATTGCCATATGTCTAAATAGGCTAATCTGGAATCACCTGAATAGAAAGTGGGATAGCTTCTTCCTCATAACTCCTATGAGATTTATTCAACTTCATGGTTATTGTACACTGATTAATGGTTCCAAATCAAGCTTCTTACATCTTGGTTCCACCTGGTTTGATTAGAATCATGAAGATATTGCCATATGTCTGAATAGGCTAATCTGGAATCACTTGAATAGAAAGTGGGATAGCTTCTTCCTCATAACTCCTATGAGATTTATTCAACTTCATCGTTATTGTCCAATGATTAATGGTTCCAAATCAAGCTTCTTTCATCTTGGTTCCTCCTTGTTTGATTAGGATAATGAAGATATTGCCATATGTCTGAATAGGCTAATCTGGAATCACTGAATAGAAAGTGGGATAGCTTCTTCCTCATAACTCCTATGAGATTTATTCAACTTCATGGTTATTGTCCACTGATTAATGGTTCCAAATCAAGCTTCTTACATCTTGGTTCCACCTGGTTTGATTAGAATCATGAAGATATTGCCATATGTCTGAATAGGCTAATCTGGAATCACTTGAATAGAAAGTGGGATAGCTTCTTCCTCATAACTCCTATGAGATTTATTCAACTTCATCGTTATTGTCCAATTATTAATGGTTCCAAATCAAGCTTCTTTCATCTTGGTTCCTCCTTGTTTGATTAGAATAATGAAGATATTGCCATATGTCTGAATAGGCTAATCTGGAATCACCTGAATAGAAAGTGGGATAGCTTCTTCCTCATAACTCCTATGAGATTTATTCAACTTCATGGTTATTGTCCACTGATTAATGGTTCCAAATCAAGCTTCTTACATCTTGGTTCCTCCTGGTTTGATTAGAATCATGAAGATATTGCCATATGTCTGAATAGGCTAATCTGGAATCACCTGAATAAAAAGGTGGGATAGCTTCTTCCTCATAACTCCTATGAGATTTATTCAACTTCTATGGTTATTGTACCACTGCTAATGGTTCCAAATCAAGCGTTATTACATCTTGGTTTCCTCCTGTTTTTGATAGAATCATGAAGATATTGCCATATGTCGAATAGGCTAATCTGGAATCACTTGAATAGAAAGTGGATAGCTTCTTCCTCATAACTCCTATGAGATTTTTCAACTTCATGGTTATTGTACACTGATTAATGGTCCAAATCAAGCTTCTTAAATCTTGGGTTCCTCCTGGTTTGATTAGAATCATGAAGATATTGCCATATGTCTGAATAGGCTAATCTGGAATCACTTGAATAGAAAGTGGGATAGCTTCTTCCTCATAACTCCTATGAGATTTATTCAACTTCATCGTTATTGTCCAATGATTAATGGTTCCAAATCAAGCTTCTTTCATCTTGGTTCCTCCTTGTTTGATTAGGATAATGAAGATATTGCCATATGTCTGAATAGGCTAATCTGGAATCACCTGAATAGAAAGTGGGATAGCTTCTTCCTCATAACTCCTATGAGATTTATTCAACTTCATGGTTATTGTCCACTGATTAATGGTTCCAAATCAAGCTTCTTACATCTTGGTTCCACCTGGTTTGATTAGAATTATGAAGATATTGCCATATGTCTGAATAGGCTAATCTGGAATCACTTGAATAGAAAGTGGGATAGCTTCTTCCTCATAACTCCTATGAGATTTATTCAACTTCATCGTTATTTTCCAATTATTAATGGTTCCAAACCAAGCTTCTTTCATCTTGGTTCCTCCTTGTTTGATTAGGATAATGAAGATATTGCCATATGTCTGAATAGGCTAATCTGGAATCACTTGAATAGAAAGTGGGATAGCTTCTTCCTCATAACTCCTATGAGATATATTCAACTTCCTGGTGACTCTCCACTAATTAATGGTTCCAAATCAAGCTTCTTACATCTTGTTTCCACCTGGTTTGATTAGAATCATGAAGATATTGCCATATGTCAGAAATAGGCTAATCTGGAATCACCTGAATAGAAAGTGGGATAACTTCTTCCTCATAACTCCTATGAGATTTATTCAACTTCATGGTTATTTTACACTGATTAATGGTTCCAAATCAAGCTTCTTACATCTTGGTTCCACCTGGTTTGATTAGAATCATGAAGATATTGCCATATGTCTGAATAGGCTAATCTGGAATCACTTGAATAGAAAGTGGGATAGCTTCTTCCTCATAACTCCTATGAGATTTATTCAACTTCATCGTTATTGTCCAATTATTAATGTTTCCAAACCAAGCTTCTTTCATCTTGTTCCTCCTTGTTTGATTAGGATAATGAAGATATTGCCATATGTCTGAATAGGCTAATCTGGAATCACCTGAATAGAAAGTGGGATAGCTTCTTCCTCATAACTCCTATGAGATTTATTCAACTTCCTGGTGACTCTCCACTAATTAATGGTTCCAAATCAAGCCCTTCTTACATCCTTGGTTTCCTCCTGGTCTTGATTAGAATCATGAAGATACTGCCAGTATGTCAGAATAGTGCTAATCTGGAATCACCTGGATAGGAAAGTGGGATAGCTTCTTCCTAATAACTCCTATGAGATTATTCAACGTCTATGGTTATTGTACCACTGATTAATGGTTAGAAATCAAGCTTCTTACATCTTGGTTCACCTGGTTGATTAGAATCATGAAGATATTGCCATATGTCTGAATAGGCTAATCTGGAGTCAGTTGAATAGAAAGTGGGATAGCTTCTTTCTCATAACTACTAGGAGATTTATTCAACTTCATCGTTATTTTCCAATGATTAATGGTTCCAAATTAAAGCTTCTTTCATATTGGTTCCTCCTTGTTGATTAGGATAATGAAGATATTGCCATATGTCTGAATAGGAAAATCTGGAATCATTTGAATAAAAGTGGGATAGCTTCTTCCGCATAACTCCTATGAGATTATTCAACTTCATCGTTATTGTCCCCTGATTAATGGTTCCAAATCAAGATCTTACATCTTGTTTCCACCTGTTTTCATTAGAATTTGAAGATATTGCCATATTCTGAATAGGCTAATATGGAATCACTTGAATAGAAAGTGGGATAGCTTCTTCCTCATAACTCCTTTGAGATTTATTCAACTTCATCGTTATTGTCAAATTATTAATGTTTCCAAACCAAGCTTCTTTCATCATGGTTCCTCCTTGTTTGATTAAGATAATGAAGATATTGCCATATGTCTTAATAGGCTATCTGGAATCACCTAAATAGAAAGTGGGATAGTGTAACATCCCGAGTTGTGATATGTGAAAGGCTTAAGAGAATTGATTTGACTACCTATGTCACCAAAGTTGACTACCTTTTCTGTCACACATCGGTTAGAACTCCAGAGTTAAGCATTGCTTGGGCTGGGAGTAGTGAAAGGATGGGTGACCTATCGGGAAGTGATTCGCGATACTCGCGATACCATGTGAGTGAGGCCAAAACACGAGAAAAGTCGGGGTGGTGATTGCAGGGTCAGTAAACAATTGATTTTGAGCCTTGGAAAATTAACGCAACGGCCGTCGGACGGGATGGGGCTCACGGTCCGAGAGAGCGGGCGTGGGTGGCCCATTAGCCGTGGGCAGTCGGGGCGTCACAATTTGGTATCAGAGCGGGTTTTCGTCCCGGCTCCGACCCGGACGGCGATTTATGGGACTTTGATTTCAGCTTTCAATGTTTTGGGATTAGGAATTTTTTGAAAGAAAAAGAAGTGACACTCTTCTCCTCAGTATCTTCGTGCTAATCGTTAGCATTTTTTTATTGTTTTCTGTTGCAGGAGAAGACCAAGTTTCTGTTTGACTTCTTGTTTTTCATCTCGTGTTCTTCTTTCTTTCGTAGCCGTTGAAGTTCTTCTTGTGTTCCTTTTAGAATTCCGGGGGGCGAATTCCGGTAAGTGGGGAAGAATTGTAACGACCGTGAACTTAGGGAGGCCCATTTACTCTAGTAATTAAAACCCATAGCTCTTTTACTTTCTCCCACATTGGAAGTTTAGAAAACCTACCTCCCTTTCTTTCAACTTCATGGTTATTTTACATTGATTAATGGTTCCAAATCAAGATTCTTACATCTTGGCTCCACCTCGTTTGATTAGAATCATGAAGATATCGTCATATGTCTGAATAAGCTAATTTTGAATCACCTGAATAGAAAGTGGGATAGCTTCTTCCTCATAACTCCTATTAGAATTATTCAACTTCATGGTAATTTTAAATTGATTAATGGTTCCAAATAAAGCTTCTTACATCTTGGATCCACCTGGTTTGATTAGAATCACAAAGATATTGCCATATGTCTGAATAGGCTAATTTGGAATATATCTTCTTCCTCATAACTCCTATGAGATATATATCAACTTCCTGGTGACTCTCCACTAATTAATGGTTCCAAATCAAGATTCTTAGATCTTGTTTCCTCCTTGTTTGATTAGAATTATGAAGATACTGCCATATGTCAAAATAGGCTAATCTGGAATCACCTGAATAGATAGTGGGATAGCTTCTTCCTCATAACTCCTATGAGATTTATTCAACTTCATGGTTATTGTACACTGATTAATGGTTAGAAATCAAGCTTCTTACATCTTGGTTCCACCTGGTTTGATTAGAATCATGAAGATATTGCCATATGTCTGAATAAGCTAATTTGGAATCACTTGAATACCAAGTGGGATAGCTTATTCCTCATAACTCCTATGAGACTTATTCAACTTTATCGTTATTGTCCAATGAGTAATGGTTCCAAATCAAACTTCTTTCATCTTGGTTCTATCTTGTTTGATTAGGATAATGAAGATATTGCCATGTGTCTGAATAGGCTAATCTGGAATCACCAAAATAGAAAGTGGGATAGCTTCTTCCTCATAACTCTTATCAGATTTATTCAACTTCCTAGTGACTTTCCACTAATTAATGGTTCCAAATCAAGCCTTTTACATCTTGTTTCCTCCTGTTTTGATAAGAATCATGAGGATATTGCCATATGTCTAAATAGGCTAATCTGGAATCACCTTAATAAAAAGTGGGATAACTTCTTCCTCATGACTCCTATGAGACTTCTTCAACTTCATGGTTATTTTCCACTGATTAATGGTACCAAATCAAGGTTCTTACATCTTGGTTCCTCCTGTTTTGATTAGAATCATGAAGATATTTTCATATGTCAAAATAAGCTAATCTGGAATCACCTGAATAGAAAGTGGGATAGCTTCTTGCGCATAACTCCTCTCAGATTTATTCAACTTCATGGTTATTGTACACTGATTAATGGTTCCAAATCAAGCTTCTTACATATTGGTTCCACCTGGTTTGATTATAATCATGAAGATATTGTCGTATGTCTGAATAGGCTAATCTGGAATCACTTGAATAAAAAGTGGGATAGCTTCTTCCTCATAACTGCTATGAGATTTATTAAACTTAATCGTTATTTTCCAATGATTAATGGTTCCAAATAAATCTTCTTTTATCTTGATTCCTCCTTTTTTGATTAGGATAGTGAAGATATTTTCATATGTCTGAATAGGCAAATCTGGAATCAATTGAATAAAAAGTGGGATAGCTTCTTCCGCATAACTCCTATGAGATTTATTCAACTTCATGGTTATTATCCCCTAATTAATGGTTCCAAATCAAGATTCTTACATCTTGGTTCCACCTGGTTTGATTAGAATCATGAAGATATTGACATATGTCTGAATAGGCTAATCTGGAATCACCTGAATAGAAACTGGTGTAGCTTCTCCTCATAACTCCTATGAGATTTATTCAACTTCATCGTTATTGTCCAATTATTAATGTTTCCAAACCAAGCTTCTTTCATCTGGGTTCCTCCTTTTTCGATTAAGATAATGAAGATATTGCCATATGTCTGAATAGGCCAATCTGGGATCACGTGAATAGAAAGTGGGATAGCTTCTTCTTCATAACTCCTATGAGATTTATTCAACTTCATGGTTATTGTACACAGATTAATGGTTCCAAATCAAGCTTCTTACATCTTGGTTCTTCCTGGTTTGATTAGATTCATGAAGATATTGCCATATGTCTGAATAGGCTAATCTGGAATCACCTAAATAGAAAGTGGGATAGCTTCTTCCTCATAACTCCTATGAGATTTATATAACTTCATGGTTATTTTCCACTGATTAATGGTTCCAAATTAAGCTTCTTACATCTTGGTTCCACCTGGTTTGGTTAGAATTATGAGGATAATGCAATATGTCTGAATAGGCTAATCTGGAATCACTTGAATAAAAAGTGGGATAGCTTCTTCCTCATAACTCCTATGAGATTTATTTAACTTCATCGTTATTATCCAATTATTAATGTGTCCAAACCAAGATTCTTTCGTCTTGGTTCCTCCTTGTTTGATTAGGATAATGAAGATATTGAAATACGTCTGAATAGGCTAATCTGGAATCACATGAATAGAAGTTGGGATAGCTTCTTCCTCATAACTCCTATGAGATTTATTCAACTTCCTGGTGACTCTCCCCTAATAAATGGTTCCAAATAAAGCTTCTTACATATTGGTTCCTCCTGGTTTGATTAGATTCATGAAGATATTGCCATATGTCTGAATAGGCTAATTTGCAATCACCTAAATAGAAAGTGAGATAGCTTCTTCCTCATAACTCCTATGAGATTTATTCAACTTCCTGGTGACTCTCCCCTAATAATGGTTCCAAATCAAGATTCTTACATCTTGGTTCCACCTGGTTTGATTAGAATTATTAAGATATTGCCATATGTCTGAATAGGCTAATGTGGAATCACTTGAATAGAAAGTGGGATAGCTTCTTACTCATAACTACTATGAGATTTATTCAAGTTCATCGTTATTTTCCACTTATTAATGGTTCCAAACCAAGATCCTTTCATCTTGGTTCCTCCTTGTTTGATTAGGATAATGAAGATATTGACATATGTCTGAATATGCTAATCTGGAATCACTTGAATAGAAAGTGGGATAGCTTCTTCCTCATAACTCCTATGAGATATATTCAACTTCCTGGTGACTCTCCACTAATTAATGGTTCCAAATCAAGCTTCTTAAATATTGTTTCATCCTGGTTTGATTAGAATCATCAGGATAATCCCATATGTATAAATAGGCTAATCTGGAATCACCTAAATAGAAAGTGGGATAACTTCTTCCTCATAACTCCTATGAGATTTAGTCAAATTCATGGTTATTTTCCACTGATTAATGGTTCTAAATCATGCTTCTTACATCTTGGTTCCTCCTGGTTTGATTAGAATTATGAAGATATTGTCATATGTCTGAATAGGCTAATCTGGAATCACTTGAATAGAAAGTGGTATAGCTTCTTCCTCATAACTCCTATGAGATTTATTCAACTTCATCCTTATTTTCCAATTAATAATTGTTCCAAACTAAGCTTCTTTCAGCTTGGTTCCTCCTTGTTTGATTAGGATAATGAAGATATTGCCATATGTCTGTATAGGCTAATCTGGAATCACCTAAATAAAAAGTGGTATGGCTTCTTCCTCATAACTCCTATGAGATACATATCAACTTCCTGGTGACTCTCCACTAATTAATGGTTCCAAATCCAGATTCTTAGATCTTGTTTCCTCCTGGTTTGATTAGAATTATGAAGATACTGCCATATGTCAAAATAGGCTAATCTGGAATCACCTGAATAGAAAGTGGGATAGCTTCTTCCTAATAACTCCTATGAGATTTATTCAACTTCATGGTTATTGTACACTGATTAATGGTTAGAAATCAAGCTTCTTACATCTTGGTTCCACCTGGTTTGATTAGAATCATGAAGATATTGCCATATGTCTGAATAGGCTAATCTGGAGTCAGTTGAATAGAAAGTGGGATAGCTTCTTTCTCATAACTACTAGGAGATTTATTTAACTTCATCGTTATTTTCCAATGATTAATGGTTCCAAATAAAGCTTCTTTCATATTGGTTCCTCCTTTGTTGATTAGGATAATGAAGATATTGCCATATGTCTGAATAGGAAAATCTGGAATCATTTGAATAAAAAGTGGGATAGCTTCTTCCGCATAACTCCTATGAGATTTATTCAACTTCATCGTTATTGTCCCCTGATTAATGGTTCCAAATCAAGATTCTTACATCTTGTTTCCACCTGTTTTCATTAGAATCTTTAAGATATTGCCATATGTCTGAATAGGCTAATATGGAATCACTTGAATAGAAAGTGGGATAGCTTCTTCCTCATAACTCCTTTGAGATTTATTCAACTTCATCGTTATTGTCAAATTATTAATGTTTCCAAACCAAGCTTCTTTCATCATGGTTCCTCCTTGTTTGATTAAGATAATGAAGATATTGCCATATGTCTTAATAGGCTAATCTGGAATCACCTAAATAGAAAGTGGGATAGTGTAACATCCCGAGTTGTGATATGTGGAAAGGCTTAAGAGAATTGATTTGACTACCTATGTCACCAAAGTTGACTTACCTTTTCTGTCACACATCCGTTTAGAACTCCAGAGTTAAGCATGCTTGGGCTGGAGTAGTGAAAGGATGGGTGACCTATCGGGAAGTGATTCGCGATACTCGCGATACCATGTGAGTGAGGCCAAAACACGAGAAAAGGTCGGGTGGTGATTGCAGGGTCAGTAAACAATGATTATGAGCCTTGGAAAATTAACGCACGGCCGTCGGACGGGATGGGGCTCACGGTCCGAGAGAGCGGGCGTGGGTGGCCCATTAGCCGTGGGCAGTCGGGGCGTCACAATTTGGTATCAGAGCGGGTTTCGTCCCGGCTCCGACCCGGGACGGCGATTTATGGGACTTTGATTTCAGCTTTCAATGTTTTGGGATTAGGAATTTTTGAAAGAAAAAGAAGTGACACTCTTCTCCTCAGTATCTTCGTGCTAATCGTTAGCATTTTTTTATTGTTTTCTAGTTGCAGGAGAAGACCAAGTTTCTGTTTGACTTCTTGTTTTTCATCTCGTGTTCTTCTTTCTTTCGTAGCCGTTGAAGTTCTTCTTGGGTTCCTTTTAGAATTCGGGGGCGAATTCCGGTTAAGTGGGGAAGAATTGTAACGACCGTGAACTTAGGGAGGCCCATTTACTCTAGTAGTTAAAAACTCATAGCTCTTTTTACTTTCTCCCACATTGGAAGTTTAGAAAACCTACCTCCCTTTCTTTCCCCTATATAATAAACTTCACCCTTCCCTTTTATTTCATCAAGTCAAAGCAGTGCTTTGCGAGTGACAAGTTGTTGAGTTATCCGATGACCAGTCACTAAGTAATTTTCCGGCGAGATTTTCGGTCGAGTTTCCAGAAGAGTTTTTGGGCAAGTTCTCGGGCGAGATTTCTGGTAAATTTATCTCCTCTCTATTTCTAGCCTTGGAAAGTTTTAGTTAGAGGAATTTCTAGTTTAGGAAACCCGCTATTTTAGGAAAGTTTTAGGAGAGTTGTTATTTTAGGAAAATTTCTATTTTAGGAAAGTTTTTATGTTGGGAAAGTTGCCATTTTAGGAAAGTTGACTTTATAGGGAAGTTTCTATTTTGGGAAAGTTTCCATATTTGGAAACTTGATTTGCTGAGACTCTAAGCTTAAGTCGTTGATTCTCTCGTGTTGCAGTTAACCATCTTCCGTTGATCATTTTAGCTAGTGGCTAAGGTGAGGGTCTATTCCGTAAATCCCGTACTAGTTTAATACTACTATTATGGAAAGTTTAGTTTCGAAACACGTTCCATCTGCTTGAATCTAGTTTGCATCAGAGTTTTGTTTGTTAATATTATTATGCTTGTTAAATCGGATATAGGATGTTAGAGGATTCAACGGCTAAGTGGATTGCTTGATGTTAAAACTGCTATATAGATATATAATATAAGTCTATTGTTATGAGATTGCGGGGCATAAAAATATTAGTGCTAGCGGCGCATTGTGGAGATTTCGGGGCACAAAGACGTTTTTGTTAACGGCGCATTGTATGGAGATTGCGGGGAATATAGACGTCTATGCTAGCGGCGCATTGTGTGGAGATTGCGGGGTACAAAGACGTTTGTACTAGCGGTGAATAGGAGATTGCGGGGTACAAAGATGGACTTCTGTACTAACGGCGCATAGACCTATATATATATATATATATATATATCCTTATGAGGAGAATGTGGGGTGCAGAGATTAGCCATGTACTATCAGCGCACTGGTTGTTTCGTGTGGTGCATTAGGCACTATGTTTTTTATGCTAGAGCTAGGCCTACTTAGTCGTAGTGCTATATACTAGTCAGATGTTTGCGTGTCTAGCATCCCATACCTCACTGAGTGACTCCCCTGTTACTCCACCCCTTTTCCTTCCCATTTCAGGTGAGACTGAAGAGTAGGAGCGATTCATTTCGTACTGGTGCTTTTGGGTGTTCTTACCTTTCTTTTTCAAACTTATGGATTTATGTTATATCGTTATTTATTCCTCAATTGGTGACAGCTTGTCCTGTGAGGAGGTTGTTAAAGGGTCAGGACATGAGTTCGAGTCTTACCAACAACCTAATTATGGAGTAGTGAGAACTCATAATGAAGGGGTTGGGGTCGATGCGCTGCAGCGCTGTGAACCTGAGGTCTATGGGACAATGAGGTCCACGGGACGGGTTGTCACAAAAAAAGTCGACTCTTGTACTAACGGCGCATAGAGCTATATATATATATATATATATATATATATATATTATATATATATATATATATATATATATATATCCTTATGAGGAGAATGTGGGGTGCATAGGTTAGCCATGTACTATCAGCGCACTGGTTGTTTTGTGTGGTGCATTATGCCCTATGTTTGTTCATGCTAGATCTAGGCCTACATAGTCGTAGTGCTATGTAATGAGTCAATGGTATGCAGTTTAGCATCTCATACCTCACTGAGTGACTTCCCTGTTACTCACCCATCCTTCTTTCTTCCTTTCAGGTGAGACTGACGGACCAAGAGTGATCATTTTGGATCGGTGCTTTAATGCGTTTTCATTTTCTTTTCCATTTTAGACTTCTGGATTTTTGCTTATCGTTATTTTCAGACATTATTCTATTCATTGGATTTATGGTGTTGAGATGACTTTTGATAAGTAATAAAGTGGATATTTCAAGAGTTTATTAATAATTAAGTTAATTCGAAAATGCGGGTCTTACAATTTGAATTGTAACGACCGTGAACTTAGGGAGGCCCATTTACTCTAGTAATTAAAACCCATAGCTCTTTTGTACTTTCTCCCACATTGGAAGTTTAGAAAACCTACTTCCCTTTCTTTCCCCTATATAATAAACTTCACCCTTCCCTTTTATTTTCATCAAGTCAAAGCAGTGCTTTGCGAGTGACAAGTTGTTGAGTTATCTGATGACCAGTCACTAAGTAATTTTCCGGCGAGATTTTCGGTCGAGTTTCCAGATGTTAGGAAACCCGCTATTTTAGGAAAGTTTTCGGAAAGTTGTTATTTTAGGAAAATTTCTATTTTAGGAAAGTTTCTGTTTTAGGAAAGTTTCTGTTTTAGGAAAGTTGTTATGTTAGGAAAGTTGCAATTTTAGGAAAGTTGCCTTTTTAAGGAGGTTTCTATTTTGGGAAAGTTTCCATTTTTTGAAACTTGTTTTCCTGAGACTCTAAGCTTAAGTCGTTGATTCTCTCGTGTTGCAGTTAACCATCTTCCGTTGATCATTTCAGCTAGTGGCTAAGGTGAGGGTCTATTCCGTAAATCTTGTACTAGTTTAGTACTATTATTATGGAAAGTTTAGTTTCGAAACAAGTTTCGTCTGCTTGAATCTAGTTTGCATCAGAGGCTTGTTTGTTAATATTATTATGCTTGTTAAACCGGATATAGGATGTTAGAGGATTCAACGGCTGAGTGGATGCTTGATGTTAAAACTGCTATATAGATATATAATATAAGTCTATTGTTATGAGATTGCGGGGCACAAAAATATTTGTGCTAACGGCGCATTGTGCAGATTGCGGGGGCACAAAGACGTTTGTGTTAATGGCGCATTGTATGGAGATTGCGGGGCATATAGACGTCTATGCTAGCGGGCGCATTGTGTAGAGATTGCGGGGGTACAAAGACGTTTGTACTAGCGGCGCATAGGAGATTGCGGGGTACAAGGATGGACTCTTGTACTAATGGCGCATAGAGCTATATATATATATATATATATATATATATATATCCTTATGAGGAGAATGTGGGGGTGCAGAGATTAGCCATGTACTATCAGCAAACTGGTTGTTTCGTGTGGTGCATTAGGCACTATGTTTGCGTGTCTAGCATCCAATACCTCACTGAGTGGACTCCCCTGTTACTCACTCCTCTTTCTTCCCCATTTCAGGTGAGACTGAAGAGTAGGAGCGATTCATTTCGGACTGGTGCTTTTGGGTGTTCTTTACCTTTCTTTTTCAAACTTATGGATTTATGGTTATATCGTTATTTATTCGTTCAATTTATAATTATTTGGAGATATGGTATTTTTGAGACGATTATGAGGAATAATAAATGGATTTTTCAGGAGTTTATAATTTATTAAGTTAATTCGAAAAATGCGGGTCTCACAATTTGGTATCAGAGCTGGTTAGCCGTCTCGGTTCTGACCCGAGAGGCGTCTTGAGACCTGTCGTGGGGCGCAACGAGGGTGTTGCGTTCTTTGAGAGGGGTGAATTGTAACATCCCGAGTTGTGATATGTGGAAAGGCTTAAGAGAATTGATTTGACTACCTATGTCACCAAAGTTGACTTACCTTTTCCGTCAATCATCCGTTTAGAACTCCAGAGTTAAGCGTGCTTGGGCGGGAGTAGTGAAAGCATGGGTGACCTATCAGGAAGTGATTTAGCGATACCGTACGAGTGAGACCAAAACACGGGAAAAGGTCGGGTGGTGATTGCTCGAGTCTACATCAAACCCAGGTGGAACCAAGAGTAAGA
>CAJHQP010011984.1:0-13504 GCA_905132765.1 Moricandia arvensis
ACCCTCACTCACGTGCACTGAGCTTGATGTTGCCTAGTATTTCCTTTAAGAATGATAGCTGTGAGGCTTGTATTCTTGGCAAACATTGCAAATCTATTTTCCCTAAATCAGTAACCATGTATGAAAGTTGCTTTGATCTCATTCACTCTGATGTTTGGACTGCACCCTGTTTATCTAGAGAAAACCATAAATATTTTGTGACATTTATAGATGAGAAATCAAAATATACTTGGTTGACCTTGCTTCAATCAAAGGATAGGGTGTTAGAAGCGTTTATCAACTTTCAAAACTACATAACTAACCATTTCAATGTTAAGATCAAAATTCTGAGATCAGACAATGGAGGGGAGTACACTAGCAATGTTTTCAAAGCACATCTCAACAAACATGGGATCATTCACCAGACAAGCTGCCCTTATACCCCACAGCAAAATGGTGTAGCTGAGAGGAAGAATAGACATCTAATGGAGGTGGCCAGAAGCATGATGTTTCACACCAATGTTCCCAAAAGGTTTTGGGGGGATGCTGTGATCACTGCGTGCTACCTAATCAACAGAATTCCTACTAAGATCCTCCAAGATGTCTCTCCTTATGAGGTACTAAACAAGACTTGTCCATCTATTGATCATTTGCGTGTGTTTGGGTGTGTGTGTTTTGTCTTGATACCAGGTGAACTAAGAAACAAGCTTGAAGCTAAAAGTGTCAAAGCTATCTTCATTGGGTATTCACCAAACCAGAAAGGCTACAAATGCTATGTTCCAGAAACAAGGAAGGTTATGGTCTCTAGAGATGTGAAGTTCTTGGAATCAAGAGGCTTCTATGATGAGAAAAGTTGGGATAGCTTGAAGGATCTGTCTCAAGCTCCCTCAGATAGAGCAAATAACCTAAGGATACTGATGGAGAATCTGGGAATCAGTTTTTCAAACCCACAAGTGGCTCCTAACACAACTTCTCCTTCAGCTGATACTGGACCAGAGGGTGAAGAAGCCACTCATCCTGATCCTGAGGGGGCCAATGATCCTGAACCAGAACAACCACATGGTTCACAAACTCATGATCAGGAGAGTGTACTACATGAACAAGAAACCAATGATCCTGAACCAGAACAACCACAAGGTTCACAAACTCATGATCAGGAGAGTGTACTACATGAACAAGAAACTGCTCAAGTTCAAGATGAAGTAGAGCAGCAAGAAGTTCAAGTTCAACCACTAAGGAGGAGTACAAGGACAAGGAACCCTCCTTCAAACTGGAAGAACACAAGGGTCTACTACAACAGTCAAGCAGTAGCTCATCCAACATCAGCAGTGTGTTCTCTTGCAAGATTTCCACTTGAGCACCAGGCCTTTATCACTGGGTTAGATCAGGGATCTGTACCAAGGTCATATGAGGAAGCCATGGAGAACAAGGAATGGAGGGACTCTGTTGATGATGAAGCAAATGCCATGATCATCAATGATACCTGGTATGAAAGTGAACTCCCAAAAGGAAAGAAGGCAGTTTCAAGCAAATGGGTGTTCACCATCAAGTATCTACCAAATGGCAAGGAAGAGAGAAAGAAGTCGAGACTAGTGGGAAGAGGATTCACCCAGACCTATGGAGAAGACTATGTGGACACATTTGCACCAGTAGCCAAACTGCATACAATCCGGATCATTCTCTCTATTGCAACCAACCTGGAATGGGAGTTGTGGCAGATGGATGTCAAAAATGCTTTCCTACAAGGAGAGTTAGAAGATGAGGTTTACATGCACCCACCTCCTGGTCTTGAGAAGCTGGTTAAACCTGGAAATGTCCTCAGACTCAAGAAGGCAATCTATGGACTGAAGCAATCCCCAAGGGCGTGGTACCACAAGCTAAGCACCACCTTGAATGGAAGAGGCTTCAGGAAATCAGAGGCGGACCACACCTTGTTCACACTCCCCAGCACAAAAGGAATTGTGGTCATCTTGGTCTATGTAGATGATATAATCATCACAGGCAGTGACCAAGAAGGTATCAAAGAAACCAAGGTATTCCTTAAGTCTGTATTTGATATTAAAGATTTAGGTGAACTCAAGTACTTCCTTGGGATTGAAGTATGCCGCTCTAAAGAGGGGCTGTTCTTGTCTCAAAGGAAGTACACACTTGATCTTTTAACTGAGGCAGGAAACCTTGGAGGAAGGCAAGCCAAAACACCATTGGAAGAGGGCTACAAAGTACTTAGAGAGGGGGAGTTTGAAGACAAGCAGTATGGTGATGTGAAGCAGTATAGGAGGATGGTTGGGAAGCTCATCTACTTAACCATCACGAGGCCAGATATATGCTTTGCTGTGAACCAGGTTAGCCAACATATGCAGGCACCTAAGGTCCATCATTGGAATATGGTGGAAAGGATCATGAGATACCTGAGGGAGGCGCCTGGTCAAGGAGTTTGGATGTCTTGTAATGGAAGCACAGAGATTGTAGGCTACTGTGATGCTGATTGGGCAGGAGACAGAACTGATAGGAAATCAACAACTGGATACTGCACCTTCATTGGAGGTAACTTGGTAACTTGGAAGAGCAAGAAACAGAAGATTGTGTCATGTTCCAGTGCTGAAGCTGAATATAGGGCAATGAGGAAGCTCACCAGTGAGCTGATCTGGATCAGAAATCTCCTAAGGGACTTGGGCATAGAGACTACAAACCCCATCACTATGCATTGTGATAACCAGGCAGCAATTCACATAGCATCCAACAGTGTGTTCCATGAAAGGACTAAACACATTGAGGTAGATTGCCACAAGGTCAGGCAAGCTGTGGAGCAACAAATCATCCTGCCATGTTACACGAGAAGTGAGGATCAGCTGGCAGATATCTTTACCAAAGCAGCTAGCACCAAGGTCTGTGAGTTCATCCATTCAAAATTGGACTCATAGACCTCACCTCTCACTAACTCTCCTTGCATGGAGACCTCTACTCTTTTTCCTTGATGTGTTTTTCTCCCACTGGGTTTTACACATTAAGGTTTTAATGAGGGAGGTTCTTCATGCTTCCAAGCTTGACCAGTCCCTATGGTCAAGCTTGAGGGGGAGTATTGAGCTGAAGTGAAGTATTAAATGAAGAAATAAGCCCTGAAGTGAAGTACAAGGCAAGATAAGCTCTGAAGTGAAGTACAAGGCAAGTTAAGGTCTAGGAAGGAACCAGGAGTGAGGAGCAAGGTATTCCCACGTGTTATACTGTATGAAGACAAGTAAACCGTATGAATACAGTATAGGGACGTTGGGAATACCTTGCCAAACTCAAATTCAAATTCAAATCTAAATCTGGAGTTCAAATTCAAATCTGGAAACTGTTCTTTTCATTTTTACCCTGTCCCCTTGTCTCCTTGTCTGCTGGGGTTAATTTAACTCTTTATATGTTGTATTCTGATTCTGAATTTAGCAAGGTGAAATAAACCTCCTCTTTACTTGTTTACTCTCTCTCTCTCTCTTC
Source organism: Moricandia arvensis (assembly GCA_905132765.1). Classification (NCBI taxonomy): domain Eukaryota; kingdom Viridiplantae; phylum Streptophyta; class Magnoliopsida; order Brassicales; family Brassicaceae; genus Moricandia; species Moricandia arvensis. The sequence continues at coordinate 3,457 of CAJHQP010011984.1, forward strand.
TCTCACGAATTCTCTCCATTCTCCCTCTTGTTCTTGCTGTTCTTGAGTGTTCTTCACTATATTCTTCATAAACTTACAAAAGATGGTCGAATCTGAGCTTATTTGATTCTCTTTGGAACATGGTGTTGTTAAATCTCTTGTGCACATTTATCTCTCCTTCAGGCTCAAACACAAAGCTTTGTAAATCCTTCACACGTCCTAGAGGCTTCACTGGACTCTGCTCATTACAAGTAACACTTAGAGCAAGCAATTTCTGCTCCTTGTTTAGTTCAGATCTCATTGCTTCTGATTGAGCTTCTCTCCACTGATACCAAACAAAATCCTTGATCTTAGACTTCTGGAAACGTGATATCAGATTGGATAAACCAGAAACGAGCATTGGTTCTCTCTGTTCATGCAATAACCCTTTCAAGTCAAGCTTCAATGCTGCTGCTATTTGGATCAGATTGCTGTTAATGCTTTTATGCAAACACAAGCTTCCTCCTGGTTCGAAAACAAGTTATTGCAGACCCTTGATAAACCTCAGATGCTCCACTAGGGTAGTCTGAATCCATAAAGAAGGTTTGGTTAGTAGATCACAAGAAAAATATTCAATGACTTCACCTTTTTCAACCATAGTTGTAACTGCAAATTCATGAGCCTTAGGTAGTCCATTAAGAACTCCTTCTTCAGCTTGGTTTTGACCAGGCACGTGATCATATATAACTGATGATATCCCCTCTTGATTCAGATGGGTGTCCCAGTTGTCTGCTTGACAAAGAGTGGTTGGTTCTGATTCAAACTCTTGTTCTATCTCACCCTGTTTTGCTGCAGTTTCTTCTTTCTTCTCTGCTGGTTCCTTCTGGCAACAACTTAGCTCATCATATATGGATTCTGAACGTGGGACTGACCTGTGTTGTGGGTTTTTCATCACAGCAGTGAGTGATTGATCTATCATGTTCATGAGGTGTTTCTTGAACTGGGGGCTTTGCAATTCATCAAGATATGCTTCATGTAGCTGCAGCTTTCTCTGTTCCTCACGACTATAGTAGGACTTTAGCTCATCTCTGGATGTCCTAGCACGTCCTTTAGCTTCTCTAGCTGTGATTTGCATCCTTTCTAAATCACTTTGCCCATACCTCTTGGCTACAAACCGTTTCTTCATGACAGTCTTCATCTCATACCAAGAAGAAATCTGTTGCTCTCCATATTGTCTCCTAGTGTTAGCTGTCTGATACCACCAGTCAAGTGCATATCCACATAATCCAGTAGTTGCTAGCTGAACCTGCTTCTCTGCTGTGCGTCTATGGCAGTTAAAGATTGAATCCATCTCCTTTTGCCATTCTAAGTATGTATCTGGATCAAATTCTCCATAGAAGGGTGGAATCTGGAAAACCTTTTCTCTTCTCTGCAACAACTCCTTTGTTGCTTTGCTCTCAGCCTTCTTCTCATTGTTTCTATTGATTCCAAAAGAATTCATGGAAGATCTGCTTGGTATTGGATAGATTTCGTGCTCCTAGGATAGAACTTCAAACCCTAACCTTCAAGTGGCTCTGATACCACTTGGTACGGCCCTGGAATGGCTGTCTCTCCCTGGATCACTTGAAGGGGGCGTGGGTGTATGATAGATGATGATGATGGACTTTGCTAGAGAGCTATGGATTGCTCAGAATCTGTTTAGCTACTCCTGAGACACAGGGGCGTCCTGCTTGATGTCTAGGATGGATCACAGAAGGTTTAACTCTTCGTTAGTGTGATATAAAACTGCTCACCAACGTGAACAAGATAAAGAAGTCTCCTAAGAGATGATTTGTCTGAGCCAAAGCTTAAGTTTATTGAATAATGGTTGATTGTTTACATGGAGGCTCGTGGCTACATAAATAAGAAGAAAACGAAATTCTAAGCTTAAAAAACCCTAAACCTAAACCAAGTTGGTTTAGCCTAAACCCATTCCTAATTGGTTTACTAACCCTAAACCCAATTGCAATTGGTTTACACTTAATAAAAAATCATAAATAAACTTAAAATAAACCATATTAGACGTTCTTAATCTTCTTGGCCCAATCATAATCCAAGCTGGCTTGTCTTTCCACTTTTTGGGCCGATAAAGGCCTTTTTCGAACAACTCTTGCTTGGGCTCAATCCATCTTGTTCCTGCTACAACCAAGTACCTCCTTAAGCTCATTTTGATGATGAAAATACTCCTGATAATCCATTTCCAGCTCTGGTTCTTCATCTTCCATTTCCAACTCATTTCTTGGCCATGTCGGTTTGACCGGTCCATTTCTCGATCATGCAAGACCATCCATTTCATTTCCTGTCCAACCAGCTTCCTTCCATCATTTCCTTGGTCAATCAAGTTGAATACTAGACGTCCATGTTGGTCCATAGTCATTGCTATCTTTATAAAGGGCTCATCAAGGCCCACAGCCTCTGTCGGTCCAATACCTCATGAATAAGCCCAATAAGCTCTCCAATAAGCCCATTAAGCGGTGCTATGGCCCATATTCTTTCTGAGACGTGTATTGACTTCCAGAGCATAGATTTGAAGCTGATCCAGGTCGCACCAAGGACAGTCTTTCCAAGGTCTAGCACCATCTATGAGAAATGCTTTGACCTTGTTCACTCTGATGTGTGGACTGCTCCTTGTCTTTCCAGAGAAAATCACAAATACTTTGTCACATTCATTGATGAGAAGTCTAAGTATACTTGGGTGACACTGATTCAGTCTAAGGACAGAGTGCTTGAAGCTTTCAAGAATTTTCAGACCCATGTCTCCAACCATTTCAATGCCAAACTCAAGATTCTTAGATCAGATAATGGTGGAGAATACACAAGTCAAGCATTCAAGCAGTATCTAGCTCAACATGGGATCATACATCAGACAAGCTGTCCTTATACTCCTCAACAAAATGGAGTAGCTGAGAGGAAGAATAGGCACCTGATGGAAGTAGCAAGGTCAATGATGTTCCACACTAATGTGCCAAAGAGATTTTGGAGTGATGCTGTCATGACTGCCTGTTATCTTATCAACAGGATTCCAACTAAGATACTCAATGACATGTCTCCATTTGAAGTACTAAACTGTAACAAGCCATCTTTGGATCATTTGCGAGTATTTGGCTGCCTCTGCTTTGTGTTGATACCAGGGGAACTGAGGAGCAAGTTAGATGCAAGAAGTTCCAAGGCAATGTTCATTGGCTACTCTCCAACACAAAATGGTTATAAATGTTATGATCCAGTGACAAGAAAGGTTTCCATATCAAGAGATGTGAAGTTTGTGGAGACTAAGGGATACTATGAGGAAAAGAGTTGGGATGACTTGAAAGACCTCTCTCAAGCATCAGACAAAGCAGCCAATCTCAGATTGATTTTGGAGAATCTTGGCATCAGCATGACTCAGGCAAATCAGGAGACAAGGTCGTGTGCACCTGAAGCTACATCTGGTCAAGACACTGTGGTTGAGGAAGATGGGGCTAATGAAGCTGTAGAAGCCACTCATCCTGATCCTGAAGGGGGGAATCAACAAGAAACTCATGATCAGGATGAAAGGCAACAAGGACAATCAGAACCAGTAAATGATGAAGCAGAATCTGAGGAGGAAGGAGAGCCTGAAGCAGTTCAGCCTCTTAGGAGAAGTACAAGGCTGAGAAAGGATCCTTCAAACTGGATCAACACGAGGGTCTACTTCAACTCACAGGCAGTGGCTCATCCTATACAGGCAGTATGCTCATTGGCTCAGTATCCACAAGAACACCAAGTCTTTATTGGTCAACTGGATCAAGAGTACATTCCAAGGTCATATGAAGAGGCAATGGAGCTTGAAGAGTGGAGAGACTCTGTTGGGAATGAAACCAATGCTATGATAGTCAATGACACTTGGTATGAGGCTGAACTCCCAAAAGGCAAGAAGGCAGTGACAAGCAAGTGGGTTTTCACCATTAAGTACTTGGCAAATGGAAAGGTGGTGATATGATCCTGACCAGCAAAGGAACTGAGGAGATGGAACAGCTTGAACCAAAGCTTAAAGAAGAGAAAGATGAAACTGAAGACCAGCTTGAACCTGAGGAAACAAAGGACAAGGACCTAGACGTGCCACTTGGTCCAATGACAAGATCCAAGAAAGCAAGATTCCAACAAGCTCTTAACCAACTCTTATACACTATCCAGGGCAGTCTAGATTGTGCTTATCCAACCACACTGGTTGTGATTCAAGCCATCTAAGACATTCATCAAGAGAGGTGTTGTGACTTGCACTCTTTTCCTTTGTTTGGTTTTGTCCCATTTGGGTTTTCTGAACTTAGGTTTTTAATGAGGCTTGGACACAACACTCATACAAAAGCCTCTTGATGAAGCTAAGCCCATTTCTATCCCATTTCTATCCTATTTTCGTCCAGAACTCTCTTAGGAGCTTTTTCCTTATTTTCAAATTTAAACTCAGTCTTTGTTTTAATTGTTTTCTGTGTTTCCAAGAAGCTGTGCATGTACAGTCTTCTTCTCTATATATTATGGACGAAAATAATCAATAAAATCATCAAACTTTCTATCAAAAAAAAACTTTCTCTGAAACTTGTTTGATCAAAGCTTGATTAAGTGTATTTCGGATCTTCATCCTTACATTACGAGCAAACCTAGATAGTCTAAGAACCTTTCCGCAACTCTTAGAAGTATCAACTCAATCCTTTACTTGTTTCATCATCACAATCGTTGGAGAGCATTCAGGGACGTGATCCTCTCACATAGGTCATATTAAGTGGTATCAGAGCAGATCTCCATCATCAGGTTGTATCAATTTGATTCTGCAGTTTTTAGACTTTTCACCTTCTCTGATCGAATCTATTCTAAGTCTAAAACCCTGTTAGAATCGTGTTTATCTGAGTCTAATCTACCTAAATCCAGTGCTGAATCTGTTCCTAATCGAAATTTTATTTCAGAAATCATTTTAGGGTTCATAGAGATCATTGAGTCTGTTTCTGTGATATTCTGTTTGCAGAAAACTGTTTCTGTAATTTCTTGGCTGTTAATCTTTGTTTACAGTAAAAAGATCCTTGATTTCAATTCCATTGATCCTTGAATATAGTATCCTGTTCTGTAGTTTCGAATCTATTGATCTCTGTTGCAGTAATATATCTCTGAAAATTTTATTCTCTGTTTGCAGTAATCTGTTTCTGTGAACTCTTTACTGGTTATTGTGTTTGTAATTTGCAGGAACCATGGAGGAAGAAAGCAATCAGAATACTGGAATGAATCAACTGATGCTTGATGCTTTGACTGCAAGGATGTCTGCTTTGATGGATCAGAAACTCGAAAACTTCAGAGCTGAGGTTGTTCCTTCAGAACGTGAGAGATCCAGGAGGAGTCCAAACCAGTCTGCTACAGAAAGCTATTACAGCCAAGCAAATCGATCCAGTGGCTCCAGAAGGAGGAGACGTGACAGAGAAGACAGACCACAAGCTAATGAACAAAGGCGTGACAGAGAAGAAAGGCAACAAACCAATGATCCTCTGGGTGGTTTGAAACTAAAGATTCCTGAGTTCAAAGGCACTGCTGATCCAGAAGAGTATCTAGAATGGGAAAAGAAGATAGAACTTGTGTTCAACTGCAGAGACTATACTCAAGAGTACAAACTGAAGCTTGCTCCTACAGAGTTCAAAGATTATGCTCTGAGTTGGTGGGATAGCCTTGTTACAGCAAGAAGAAGAGCAGGAGACTTCCCTGTTGAAACCTGGAATCAGATGAAGGTAATCATGAGGAAGAGATTTGTACCAAGCCATGACCACAGGGAACTGCATTTCAAGCTCAGAACACTGTCTCAAGGGAGTAGATCAGTTGAAGAATACTACAAAGAATTGGAAACTCTTATGCTGAGAGCTGATATTCAAGAGGATAGAGAGGCAACTATGGCTAGATTCATGGGTGGGCTAAACAGAGAAATCATTGACAGATTGGAAGTTCATCATTATGTAGAGATGGAGGAACTTCTACACAAGGCTGTTATGTTTGAACAGCAGATAAAAAGAAGGAATTACAAGCCTAACTATGGAGTCAGCAAGCCACACTACCAAAAGGACGACAAGAGCAGAGAGTTCAAATCTTTCACCAAGCCTAAAGTGGAAGAGCAGAGTTTAAAAGGCAAGGAAGTAGCCACTGCAACCAAAACCAGAGACATACAGTGTTACAAGTGTAAGGGTTATGGTCACTATGCCAGTAGCTGTTCCAACAAGAGGGTAATACTCATTAGAGAGAATGGAGAAATTGAATCAGAAGAAGAAAGACAGTCTGACTCTGAAGAGGAACGTGTGGAGCTGCCAGCTAAAGGAGAATTACTTGTCACCAGAAGAACCTTGAATCTGCAAACTAAGACAGTTGGTGATGAGCAAAGAGAGAATCTGTTCCATACTCGTTGCATAGTCCAAGGAAAGGTGTGCAGTTTGGTAATAGATGGAGGAAGCTGTACCAATGCTGCAAGTGAAACTATGGTGGAAAAACTTGGCCTTAAGATCATAAAGAGACCAACAGCTTATAAACTACAATGGCTTAATGATGAAGGTGAGCTGGAGGTGAAACATCAAGTCAAGATACCATTGTCTATTGGAAAGTATGAAGATGAGGTACTGTGTGATGTCCTACCAATGGATGCTGGACACATATTACTTGGAAGACCTTGGCAATCCGACAGGAGAACCATTCATGATGGATTCAGCAACAGATACTCGTTTGAATTCAAGGGAAAGAAGACTGTCTTGGTTCCCTTAACACCACAGGAAGTTCATCTAGATCAGATAGCCTTAAAGAGAAATAAAGCTTCTACAGAATCCAAGATCAAACAGCCGGCCAATCTGTTGCTTCAACCAAAGGGAAGTCCCTTACCTCACTTGCTGATTGTATTTAAAGAATGTTTTAATATAACAAAGCCAGTGCAGGATCTTCCTAGAAATATACAATTTCTTTTGCAGGAATTCAGTGATGTATTTCCAGAAGAAGCTCCCCAAGGCTTACCACCTATTAGAGGAATAGAGCACCAAATTGATTTCATACCAGGAGCTTCACTGCCAAACAAGCCAGCCTATAGAACCAATCCTTTGGAGACAAAGGAACTACAGAAACAAGTCACTGAGCTTATGGACAAAGGACACATACGTGAGAGCATGAGCCCATGTGCAGTACCAGTCTTACTTGTGCCAAAGAAAGATGGGAGTTGGAGAATATGTGTCGATTGCAGAGCCATCAATAATATCACTGTAAAGTATCGACATCCCATTCCTAGGCTAGATGATATGCTTGATGAATTGCATGGCTCAAGTATCTTTTCTAAAGTAGATTTAAAAAGTGGGTATCACCAGATTAGAATGAAAGAAGGTGATGAGTGGAAAACTGCCTTTAAAACAAAACAGGGATTATATGAATGGTTAGTAATGCCATTTGGGTTAACTAATGCACCTAGCACTTTCATGAGGTTAATGAATCATGTTCTGAGAGCATTCATTGGTCATTTTGTTGTGGTTTACTTTGATGATATTCTGATTTACAGCAAGAACTTGAATGAACATGTTGAGCATCTTAGAAAGGTTCTAAAAGTGCTTAGAGCAGAGTCATTGTTTGCTAATTTAAAGAAATGTACCTTTGGAGCAGATGACCTTGTCTTTTTAGGTTTTGTTGTGAGTTCAAATGGCATCAAGGTTGATGAAGACAAGATCAAAGCTATTAAAGACTGGCCAAGCCCCAAAACAGTTGGAGAAGTGAGAAGCTTTCATGATCTAGCCGGATTCTATAGAAGAATTGTCAAAGATTTCAGTACCTTGGCTGCACCACTCACTGAAGTGATCAAGAAAAACTTGGGGTTCAAGTGGGAACAAGCCCAGGAAGAAGCATTCCAAAATTTAAAGGAGAAACTCACCAATTCACCAGTTCTTTCTCTCCCTGACTTTTCTAAAACATTTGAAATAGAATGTGATGCATCTGGTGTTGGTGTAGGTGCGTGCTTATGCAGGAGAAGAAACCCATAGCTTTCTTTAGTGAAAAGCTTGGAGGGGCTACTCTGAACTACCCAACGTATGATAAAGAACTCTATGCACTTGTAAGAGCATTGCAAACATGGCAGCACTATCTCTGGCCTAAGGAGTTCGTCATCCATACTGATCATGAGTCTCTCAAGCACCTCAAGGGACAACAGAAACTGAACAAGAGGCATGCTAGATGGATTGAATTCATTGAAACCTTTCCCTATGTGATCAAGTACAAGAAAGGTAAAGAAAACATAGTTGCTGATGCACTTTCTCGGAGGTATGTTCTCTTAAGCACTCTTGAAACTAAACTGCTTGGATTTGAGCAAATCAAAGATCTATACACTGAGAGTTTAAGAGAATTAAAGGGAGATTATGCTGGAGATTAGTCAAGAACAGCAAGAATAAAGGAGAGAGAGAGGCATTGCCGTGTGAAGAGAGAGAGAGAGAGAGAGAGCAAACTGAATGGTTTATTGCTTACTTAATTTAGAACATGTTACAAGAGACATTTAAAGAGTTTCAGCAGAGTACAATAAGAATAAACAATTAGAATGAGGACAAGGCTGGTAGATGCACAAACAGCCTTGGTGAAAGTGACAGCTCCTCTTAAGCTCACATGTGACTCTTTGACCTCCAAAGCCCCCAACGGCTCTCTCCTTTGCTCTGGCCGACATCCTCATGTATTTAAATCATTCTTGTACTCTCCTTAGCTTCATGAATCAGCAGATGAGTTTACTTGAGACCCAAGGCCAACTGGTTGTACGGAAATACTTGTTTCTCAAGTAAACTCATAATGGCGCCTAAACTGATTCAAATGCTCCTCTTCTCCTTTCTCTTGATCTTTATTGCTTCATCTCAACACTCCCCCTCAAGCTTGACCATGTGGAACAAGTCAAGCTTGAAAACCATGAAGCATTCCCTCATTAAAACCTTAACTTAGAAAAAACCACATGGGATAAAAACCAAGCCAAGGAAAAAGAGTAGAACACTTCATGGCAAGAGGATCAGTGAGATGGAAGTTCTATGAGTCCAAGCTTGGAATGAATGAACTCACAGACCTTAGTGCTAGCAGCCTTGGTGAAGATATCAGCCAATTGATCTTCACTTCTAGTGTAGCATGGGAGGATGATCTTCTGCTCAACAGCTTGCCTCACCTTATGACAATCCCACTTCTATATGTTTAGTCCTCTCATGAAACACACTGTTTGAAGCTATATGAATTGCTGCTTGATTATCACAGTGCATTGTGATTGGCGTGGTGCTCTCAATGCCCAAGTCTCTCAGCAGGTTTCTGATCCAAATAATCTCACTGGTGAGCTTCCTCATTGCTCTATACTCAGCCTCAGCACTTGAACATGATACTATCTTCTGCTTCTTGCTTTTCCAAGTGACTATATTGCCTCCAATGAAGGTGCAGTAGCCTGTTGTGGATCTCCTATCCACTCTATCACCAGCCCAATCAGCATCACAGTAGCCAACAATCTCAGTACTCTTGTTGCATCCCAACCCACACTCCTTGGCCTGGTGCTTCTCTTAGATATCTCAAAATTCTCTCTACCATGTTCCAATGGTGTATCTTGGGATGTTGCATATGCTGGCTAACTTGGTTGACTGCAAAACACACGTCTGGTCTTGTAATGGTGAGATAGATGAGTTTCCCAACCATTCTTCTATAATGCTTGACATCTTCATAAGGCTGATCATCAAACTCCCCCCTCACGTAGCACTTTGTAGCCATCTTCTAGAGGTGTCTTTGCTGGTTTTCCTCCTAGGGTACCTGCCTCACTCAACAAATCAAGTGTGTACTTCCTTTGGGACAGAAACAGCCCCTCTTTAGATCGACATATCTCAATCCCAAGGAAGTACTTTAACTCACCCAAGTCTTTGATATCAAAAGATGATTTAAGAAAAGCCTTAGTAAGAGAGATACCTTCCTTGTCACTGCCTGTGATGATAATATCATCCACATAGACTATGATCACAACAATTCCTTGCTGGCTAGTTAATGTGAAGAGTGTGTGATCAGCTTCAGACTTCACAAAACCTTTCCCATTCAGAGTGGTGCT
>CAJHQP010011985.1:0-13502 GCA_905132765.1 Moricandia arvensis
TCAAGGTTCGAACCATGTGGTTTAAATCAGTTATACTTAGAGTTGTCAAATGGATAAACTAACTTATATCCATATGAACCAAATGATTTATGGATCATAGATAAATTCAATCCATAACTCATTTAAATTAATGAGTTAATGGTTTTAATGAGTTGATTCACTATTACATATTATCAATGATTGTTTCAGTGGTTTCAAATGCTGCACCGTGCAGAAGCTTGAAGAGGAGGTTGAGAATCAGAAGAAACTAACGCTAAGGTATTGTGAATCTGTACATTCATGATCATCACCATGGTCTTCTTTTTTTACTAGATTACCATTACCGTTTATCTATATATATGATGGTTCATGAAATGGTTGCAGCTAGAAGAACAGATCAAGCGCTTGACGACGAGCAATGATCCATAAAGGCTGGATTTACTTTGAGCTCCATCTTGAAGGAGGCATATGCACCACCACTCTCTTTTGTATATAAATAACTAGTGGTTAGTCTGCGCTACGCGCGGAACGGAATGTAATTTTTTATTTGAAATATACTTTTTGTAAGGATTCTTTTGTTTATTTGTTGAGTTTTTTATATGGATGTGTTGATTGTGTGAATGTTTTTAATTTTTGAAAACGTTGTTCACGATAAGTTGATTGATGTTGGACCAGATGAGGGAATACTTTATTATCGTGTAAGTGAGTTCAAGAGATGTTAATGTTAATTAAGATTTAAAAACTGGTTATCTTAATTTGCTAATATTTAGTATATTCGTTTATGTTTAGACAACGTGCAGTTCAAATTAGAGAAGAATGATGAGCTAGCTAACATATTAATAGGAATGGTAGGCATGTGAGTATGTCCTAATTGTTAGACTTTAGGAAATTAGTATCCGTATACATTAGGAAATTACTATCCGTATACAGTAGTAGATCTGAAAGAAGATTTGGATCATTATAATCCTTTGGTCTTGTCTACATCAGTCAAGCGAGTATTAGATGTACAGTTGCAATTTTAAAATTTTGTAGCATATAAACTTAAATGAAGTAACATGGAAACATGAAATCGATTCTGAAACATCAAATATGCCTATCATTCCAAATATACCTATTGCGAGGATTGTTAATTTTTGAAAATTTATGTTACATTTTTTGTATTGTTATTGTCCAGGGATTTATAGAATCTCGAATTAAATAGAAACTCAATAATAAGAATACTCTCTTATTAATCTCTTGAGAAAATCACTCAAAACTCAAGAACTCATCTCACAAACTCTCTTAAGGAAAACTCACTCAAAAAACCTTAAGCTCTCACACAATCACAAATACTCATATCTCATCTCATTAGGTATACCACAACTTGGTATCTCCTTATATATAATTCTAAATCTCCTAAACTCATTAGGATTAACATAATTAGATATTTCCTATTCTCAATAGGAGGTAACTTATTTCTCAAGTTTCCTATTTTCTTCAAGCTTAATCCAACATTCTCCCCCTTAAACTTGAACTCATTTTCATGCACTTCATATACTCCAATTAGTCGCCTCACTTCTTCATGCTCAATTTCACTCAATCCATTTTCAACATATTCTCCTATAACAATTTTTTCACATGTTGTATCGATTGGCCGCAACCTTGCGTCTTTAGTGTTTACCACACTCTTACCATCTTCTGGGTCAAATCTGTGACCATTATCACTTTCTCCAACAATTGGTATCTCAAACATTGCACGCATCTTCATTGTAGCTTCACAAGACTCTTTGTATCTTTGCATACTTTTACCTTTTACTCTTGGCTGAACACTCATCTCCTTTTGGACTCTCATTAGCCATAAACGACAATGTGAAAAACTCCTCCCATTCAATGCATAGCAATACATTATCTGCTTCTTCTTTAGAAAGCAAATAAGCTCTATTCCAGGTTTGGTGACTCTCTTAAAAATCTTTCTTGCAGCAAGCTTAGCCTCAAACTCTCTCCTGATTTGCTTTCCTTTATCATCCTCCAAGTGAATCCCAATCCATTTCATCAAATAGTTTGCAGAAACTTTATCTCCTTCCACGTAATAAAAGGCTTCAACAACACCAGCCAACGTTTTGCAAGATAAAATCCTGTAAGAGTTCAAATCTTCCATCTCTCCATCTTCAAACACGTCACTGTTTCCCTTGGAGACATGTTTTTGCTCTTTGTCGAAGCACAAAAATCCTCCATCTTTAACTAGAGCATACTCATATAGAACCATGTTGATAACCATCTGTTGTCTCATCCTTGTAAGCTGATCCTTGTGTTTCTGCAGATACTTGAGAAACAGAAAACAACTAATGACCCATTTCAGATGCTCGTCTCTTAAAAGGTTTGCTCTCTCGTAGCAAAAAATCTCCTGACACGAGGCGGCAGTCAAGGTTTCCAGAATCTGTTTCTCGAGGGCGCTAAAACCGTGGCAAGGGTACATGTGGAGTTTGTGTTTAACCGCAACTCGAGCAAAATTCTCGTTGTTAACTGCTGCAGCTTGAAGATCTGTTAACCAACCCGGATGAAGGCTTGTGTACGTGAAAAACAAGTGTCTTGTAAAAGGATAATCAAGTACTGCATCACCAGCAAGCTCCAATTTCTGGTAACATGAAACACCTGGTCTTGACGCATGTGTTATAGTTTCCACAAAAAAAACTCTCTGTAAACTCGTATTTCAAAGCTCTCTCTAGACTAACAAAGTTTATGCTCTTGAGTACGCTCTCTTGAACACAAAACGGTTTCACTGTCCCTTCAAAATACTTTCCAATCAAACGTCTCTCTTGGATGAACGTCACATTTTCAAGGCGCTTATCTGAAAGTTCGATAACCTGATTGAATTCATTTTCTCCTCCATTAGACATAGACATAACACGAGATAGCAACAGGCTTTTCTCAACCCCCGTCACGGGACTCTTCTGCACCCATGAGGTAGCATCAACACCACCATTACTCTGAAACTTCTTAACCTTAACACTGATCCTTTCTTCTTCCACTTCATTCCTCTGAATCTCAAACAACAAAGGTCCAGACAACATCTCAATCACGAGCCACAACGAAAATCTAATCAACAAACAAGCAATGATCTTAGTCACATTACGAAGCGTCTTAGTCTTTGCAGGTTCAACTACTTTTTCATCAAAAAGGAAATTCCATGCTTGTAAAGCAAGCCCTAACCATAAGCAATTCTGCACAGTCTTTCGCACACTGTAAAGGAAGTACATAACCCTCTTCCTCAGAAAGAAAATTTTTTCGACAAAGAACACAACTATCTTCTCACGCAAGAAACGTGTGGAAAGCGTGCAGACCAAGGCAGATATGATCAGAACCAAACTCAACAACTCCAATACAAACCATAAGCTGAACTTATCTCTCCTATGCTCTTCTGGTAGATCCTCTTCAGGTGAAGAATCGTCTTCTTTCTCCTGCCCTAACTTCGGTAAGAACATCACAACTTTGGCTAAACCGCTCTTGATCAACTGTTCCAGCTTCAACCTCCTCACGAAGTTGGGTTTTAATCTCAGATCATCTCCTTCCCCAACCTGCAGTTCAGGGTCGCCGCTGAATGTTATCAGCTTTCCTCTCCATGGTTCCTCCGTTAGCTCCAAGATGGGAAAAACAAGTGCGACAGAGACCTCCATTGGATCGCCATTCATATACCCCGATACATCAGATATAACGATATAGCTCATCAGCGAGCCTATATGCATCAAATCATTCACCATTTGTTTCCACTGCAGCTCAGCGACTTGTCCACCGTCTCTTCCATCTAGCTTACTGATAATCACATCACATGCAGCAATTTTCGTCTTCCCTTCTCTCGTGTCTTGGAGTTGATTCTGAAACCTCTCGTCATGGTTCAAGAATATCTCCTTGTAAGACTTCATCTCCACAGAAGCTACTTTGTCGTGTACTCTGAAAGCATGGTGAGCTTCCTCTACGTCTTCGTACTCTGGGAGAGACTCACGAATAAAAAGTCTTCCAGCAATGCTCTTGCAGAGAAGTGTTGCCTTATCGAATGAAGAGTCTTGCAACAAACACCACTTAGCTGCTGAAGAGATCTTGTTAGTTTTGCCGGATGTCAAAAGTTCGAGATTTTTCTTCAAGTAATCTGCGAAAAAATCAGAGACGCGTCTATGGAGGTAACGATAGTCTATATCTTGAGAGTAAAAAACTTTCTTCCCCATTGAGATCTTCTCAGGCTTATGATCCAAACTAGCTTTCACCTTCTCCTTTTGATTTCTCTGTCTCTCTGTCCTTACTTTGTCATCGACAAAACTAGCCCTAGGTTCCATAAGATTATCAACAACTTCCACTTTGTTGTCGACAGAACGACTCCTAAGCCTAGTTTCTGTAATAGATTCTTGACTCATTCCTTTTGTTTTTTCTCTTTTCCCGTACTGATGTTCTTCCTTCATGTTGCTGTTACCCAACTCATACGTCTCTTTCATCAAGACTTTACCTCTCTCGAAGTACTGCCGCATCCTAAGATTCCAACTTCGTTCATCTCTTGGATTTATAGTTGGGTCAAATATCTTAAAGTCTCCAACAATATCTTCTTCCTTGCGTTTCTTCGTCTCATCTTCTTCATCCCAGCTTGCTAGAGTCTCAACTTCAATAAAGACATAAGTGAACTGTCGAATTTTAAAACTGGAGAAGCCTCGATCCAAGAAGAACTTGCCGATCCACACAAACCACTTCTCTAGATCTTCTCCATAGAAGATCGACACCTCAGTCATTGTCCCAATGGTTCGTTCAAGCTCTGATACCAAATATAGAATCTCGAATTAAATAGAAACTCAATAATAAGAATACTCTCTTATTAATCTCTTGAGAAAATCACTCAAAACTCAAGAACTCATCTCACAAACTCTCTTAAGGAAAACTCACTCAAAAAAACCTTAAGCTCTCACACAATCACAAATACTCATATCTCATCTCATTAAGTTATGCAACATCATATGCATCTCCTTATATATAACTCAATATTTCCTAAACTCATTAGGAATCACAAATAGATATTTTCCTATTCTATAGCTCAATAGAATTAGGTAACTTGCATCCCAAGTTATTTATCAAATTTCCTTTTTTCTTCAAGCTTATCCCAACAGGATTTGTGTTTTTGTATTGATTGTCTGGCATAATGTATTAAAGCATATGAGAACACATATAGTGTATTTGGGTCAGCAAACAATGATACTTTGCTGGTCGGAGTTGTTCGAGAAGAGGTGATGATGTATTGAAAAAATATTGGGATAACTCTTACAAACTAACTATTTTGTTTTTAAGATGAGCTAATATTTTTGGTTCATTATCATATATGGTGTTGTTGTAAGTGAAACCGCTTTTTCAACTTCAAAATTTAAACCAAAAATATCCAACTCACAAATATGCCATTTTCAATTTTCAGTTTTAGTCAAACACGAATAAATCTCATTTTTTTGTTAACCAAGCCACTTCTATCCGGTAAAAAGCCAACCGTTGAGTTTGTTAGTTATATTTAACGGTTGACTTTTGATAGTAACAAAATGGTTTGGTCACCACAAATATAAGAATTCTTTTGTTCCAGTTTAAAAAATCTAATCTATTAAAACAATAGTACAAATAGAAAATATCCCTTAGTTTTTCATAAAAATTACAATTTTCTGCCACTGGTATTATCCCTATATCCAAACACAAATTAAATCACCCCTTACATGGACATATGCTCATAATAAGCCTATTATCAATTTGTTTGGCCCAATAATTAAATTTTGTATATTTGTAATCATAAAATGAGTTTTATTATTTTTTTTCACCAGAGTCTATATCGATGCATCAAAACCATCTTTAAATTATTAAACTGAGAAATTGCATAGTAACTGATTCAACATACATTCAACAAAAAAATATATAACACAATACAATAATGAAAAATATAATTTTAACAAATTGTTAAAGTAACACAAATGAAAACGTTAAGAGAAAATAAAATTGATGTATTTTGAAATATTTATAATTATATCGAAAACAAACACCCGCGCGGGCGCGCGGGTCCGATCCTAGTTGATGATTAAAATAGTTTATTAGATATAGGTTAATCAAAGTTGTAGTTTCTTCATCTGGATTTAATTGTTTGTTTATGTATGTATGTTTTAAATAAGTTTAAGAAATACCATTTTACAAAAACGAGTCAAGTATACATAAAATCTAACTTAAACACAAATTGAAATTCAGTACAGACACAGCATTAAAATAAGTACGTGGTTAAACCCAAACAAAATTTAAACATAAATATCTATATATACTATACTAAAAGTTAAATATCCTCAATAGAGAGTATGCCACGTCAATTAAAAAATCATCCAATCATAAAGCTGCTATTTGACACGTAATCTACTAACATCAAAGTTGGGCCTATTATTCAATTAGAGTTCAAAAAATTTCAACTGGGTCATTTTAGCTAAAGCCCACTATTTTTTTGCCGAAAAAAAAAGAAAGTCGCCCTACGACTCTTCCTTCTCCTTCAACGTTTCAATGGAAACTCATCTCTAAATCCTGCAAATCTTCGTTTCAGTGTAGTTATTCCTCATTCAATTCGATCTTTTATTCCTACCTTCATGGCAGAACTGATATCCTTTTCACCTTCTTTGTTTTTCAGTTTTATAAACCCCCTCTTCGAATCTCAACTCGAACAACTTTCTACAACCTCCATTCAATCAAATGAAACAATGTCTATGATATATTCGGTAAGTCTCCAGTGGCAATGTTTAAAAAAAGTTTACATGTTGGTTCCAGGAATTTCAGTTATGCAATGAGTCCTCTGTTTATGTGTGTTTAATTTGGGTGTGTGTCTTATATTGTTACCATGGTGTGACCCGTTTTAGTCTGTTGTAGAAATAGAATTGTATGACCAGTATATGACATGATGTGTTTCAAATCAATATAAAGTTTCAAGCTTTAAGCTTCCTAAACAAAATATTTAAGTGTCATGATGTAATTTAGCAATGGAGCTCATGTTGATTATAAAGTTTATGATTTAAGTGTCATGATTATAAGGTTTAAGTTATAAAATTTTCATATTTAACTACGTTTGAGAGATCCATCTATGGACGATATTTTGTCTCTTAGATTGGGGCTGTTAGATGTGGAACTGCTGTCTTCAAGGCACAAGTATTTAAAGGTTACGAGATATTTGTAAGCATTGTTTTCACTTTTCAGTTACGTGAAAGCCACTTAAAAGTATTGACATAGTATGTTTAATCCCCTCAAACTCAGATTGGAAAACAAGTGCTATTCTCGCTTGATGCTGATTGCTGAAGGATAAAGCTCAAATCAAGGTTTGCCCACTCAAATGTTCTGTTGAAAATAGCTGTAGAGTGTTGTTATAGCTATAGGATTCTTACATGAATGTGTGATCTTTTTTTGTTGTTTTAGAAGAAGGAATTCAACAGTAGCTTACCGGATCTAGATGAAGTTTTTTGCGAGTTTTTTAACAAGAGGTAAGCTTTTCGTAATTAACAAGATGGGTTTACTGGTTGATTCAATCTGACTTTTCCCTTTTCTTCTACTGTATAATGTATAGCCATATTGAAGCTGTGGAGGTAAAGGAATCTGGTGATGATAATGAGGATGGGAAGAAGAAAGCAGGTAGTGTAGATGAGAATGCATCTGATGATCAGGAGACGGATAAAAGGACAAGAAGAAAGTAGTTTTGGAGGTGAGTGTAATGGATGGCGTAGAGAAGGCTAAGAAGGAGAAGAAGAAAAAGAAGGAGTCAAAGGTAGAGGTAACTAAGGAGGACGAGAAAAAGTAAGTGTATATGAGAATGCATCTGATGATCAAGAAACAGTTAAAAAGGACGAGAAGAAAGAAGTTGCAGAGGTGAGTGCAATGGAAGGCGTGGAGAAGGTTAAGAAGGAGAAGAAGAAGAAAAAGAAGGAACCAAAGGGGGATGTAACTAAGGAAGAGGATGAGGAGAAGGTCAAAGAGATTGGTGCTGAGATTGAAGACTGAAAGAGAAAAAGAAGAAGAAGAAAATCAAATCGAAGTCTAGTGAAGCTGAGTCTTTGGTGGTTGATGATGGTAAGGAGAAATCCTCCAAGAAAAGGAAAAGATGAGAGCCTGAAGAGACAAAAGAACATACTGAGGAGGATGTTGAGGAATCAAAACGTAGGAAGAAGGAAGAGAGTGTAGTAGAAGAAACACCTGTTAAGCAGGCTGATGTTCAGGAGAACGGTGACGTTGGGAAAAGCGGAAACAAATCAGCAAAAGGGCTTTCTAACTCAAAAGAGGTAAAATCACATTTGCATCAATTTGATTTACCATTGTGGATAGGTGAGCAGTGTACTCATGCTTCTTCTAACGTTTGCTTTACAGCCGCGTTTCAGAGAGTGAACGTTGAAGAAGTTGTCTTCACTAACGAGAGGCTTAAAGACAACTCTTATTGGGCAAAGATCGTATATTATATCTCAATTTCTGCCTTTTGATCGTAATCTTTGTTTTACCAAAATGCTTTTGTTGAAGTTTAGTTCTTTGTGTCTTAATAGGATGGTGCTACAGCTCAAGAGGTTCTAGGACAAGTCAAAGGAAGGTAAGAGAGCTCCTCAGCCTTTGGACTTTGTTATATGTATTTAGTCTTTTGTGGTGTTGATTCGGTTATTAGATTTGGTTTGGTTTTGTTATTCTGGTCTGATAATTTGGGTGTTGGTTTGGTTAATGTGTTTGATAACTGTCTTTGACCTCTGAATTTTTGCTTTTTGGTTTGTTTAATGTGTTTGTTTTTTGGGTAAGCTCGAGTAAAAAGCTTCAAATGTTGTGTTATGAGTTCGAGCTAACCGGCGGCTGCACGTCTCTCAGTGAAAATCACCGAACAACATTGTCACCAACTGGGATACTCCAAAGTCTCCATGCCATTTGGCCGGGTTATAGAGGCAAAAAAAAAACAGAGTCCATCAACAACACAAGCTATGTTGGACTAAAACCTATAGAGATTATAATTGTTGGCTTGACTTATACTCTGCTATTTTGACTCAAAACCCCCTTGTGATGGCACATATGTTGACATTATGGTGATGGATAATGTCATTAATTGTTCATACCTGCGACTGCGACCTAGCTGCTGAATATCATCAAGCTTCCTGTGCTATTGTAGCAACTCATCTACATGGCGTTGAGCCGGTGACTGGATACTGGCGATGGGAATGATACAACAGCCATCTTATTTTTGTGACATTAATACTTTGTTTTTTTTTTAAATGAAAATGTTCAGTTGTAAACTACTTTTATTTGTTTGACACCGATGTATATATAATATGGAGATAAAACTTTAGAAATACAGTAGTAATTGTAAAACTATAACAAATAATAAGCTCTTCTTTTGACATATTTTATCAAATAAAACATAAAATTACAACAACATTTATAAAATAGTAAAGTTACAACCAATTGTGAGTTCTTGTTAAAGTAATTGGTTTTCTAAACACATAGTTATGCTTGTGGTTATTCTTGAGACGATGATTCTTTCTACGAATTTTTTTTGTTCACTATTACTTGAAATATATATTGTATTTTAGTCACTAATTATATATTACAAATTCAGCATCAAATAAATCAATAGCCACAAGCATAACTACATGTTTAGGAGAACTATCACGTTATGTTTGAATTTGGTTTGAGTTAAGCACAAACTTTTTTTTCTTATGTCCTGAATTATTTTAATTTTTCTCTTTTATATTATACTAGAGTAGCTCCGCGCTTCGCGCGGAATTTTATATTTGTTGATTGATTATGTTGATATTTCTTTTTAATTTTAAGAGTTTGATTGTAAATGTGTTACTTATTATTTATGCAGAAGTTTTGTTTATATATGATATTAGGATATTAAGCATCAAAGTCGTTGTTGACTAAATATCTATATACTGTAATGACAATTGCTTAAAAGGAGAGATGTTAGATCTTTTATTTTCTAAATTATTTTTATAAGAACTTTTGTATTGATTATATAATTATTATTTATTGTGTTTTTCTATAATTTCATAAAAATATGCGAAATTGTTTTTTTTCTATTTCTCTATCGCATGAATTTTAAAAAACGTCAAAATACCATAAATAGTTTTTTTCTAAAAGAGATTATTTATTTATTTTTTAAACTTTATATTATATACTTTCACAAAATTATTATTTATTGACTAAATTTTCACAATCTTAAGTTGTAATATGTATTCTAAGTTTTTAACTAAAATTGTATTTTTTTATTTATTTGCAATGGTTAAATCTTTTTAATTAAATATATACTTTTAATTATATTTTTATTATTATTTTATTAATTTCTTTAAAATATTATATTGGTGAGCAAAATTTTAATACAATTATATAAAATGTGAAAAATATTATTTTATTAATTTATTAATTATTTTAGTTAACTCTTTTTATTTTTATTTACCTAAGTTTCATAAAATGTGAAAAAGCGATATTAAAATTATTTATTCTATTTTTATTTTTATTAGTTTACCATATTTTTATGTATTTTTATTTAGTTTAGAGAAATATCTTAAGATAGACCTAAAAAATTGTCACCAAAATAATCTTTAAAAAAAAATGATCAAAATAATATTTATTAAAGGGTGTTTGAGTGAACTAATCTAGATTTAGGGTTTAGACTTATGGGGTAGATTTTGAAGATGAGGCTTAAATTTTTTTAAAAAAATAATATTAATTTTTAAAAAATAAAAAAGTCTATTTTATTTTTCTTTGAAATCTATTTTTGTGACACAAAACTTCAAAAGGGTCTATTCGAGAGATTTGTCATTTATTTTCTATGACGATTATTTTTTTATTAAATTCAGGTTGTATTAAATATTTTTTTCATAAAAAAATTTTTGTTAAAAAGTCTATTTTAACTATGGAGTAATAATTGATTAGGGTATTCAATTTTATAAAAATTAGTTTTTATAAGGTTGAATTTGGTTTTCAGCATAGAAGGAAATTTTGTAGGATTTTTTTTAGTAACATGAAAAATTATTTTGGTTTTCCAACTTTTAATAAATTTTTATTTATTTTAAAATGTGTGTATTCTCAATTATATTATGTTGTTGTTGCTAACTTAACATAATGTTGTTAGAATGTTTTAAATACAAAATTGATAAAAACAAATATGAGATAATTTACTAACTTTTAAAAATTGTAGTGATGTGTCAAAACCTTGTGCAATGCTTGCTAGGTGGGTGTAATCTCTTTTTATTTATAAAAAATCACATATCAATTTTTACATTATTGTAAATGTCATTGCAAGTTTTCAATTTATTTACTTACAGAAGTCATTCCAAACTCAAAGCCCACAATTCTATAATTCATTAATAAACTCTTGTCGTATTTTCTTTCAAAATTCCTACATTCCTTGTCATACCGTCTTCTATTACTTCTTCCTCCATGTTGCCGCAATGTTGGAGACCACCTTGCACTTAACCAGACTCACGTACACATAAAATCCAGGTTGAACCATAGCTTGAACCACATCTCTAAACCGGTCCCCACCAGTCTATTCCATGTAAACATGATCAAACCGATCGTCTTTCTCCACACAAAAGATTTTCAAGCCCGGTTCACCGAGTTAGCTAATAGATGAACCAACCAAACACTTTTTGACGGACAAACGAACGTCTGCAATAAAAAAACCCGGTTTCAATTGGTTTTCAATAAACCAAATAAAATTACATAACTTGTTCACTGTAAAATCGGTTCAGGCGAGACTCTGTTCACCAAAGCATCAAAACGACGTCACTTATTTCCGTTCAAGGAATTGGCTAAACTCGCCGGAGAAATGCTTCGTTCCTCTGCTCAAGACCTTGTCCCACATGAGCTCCGAGAAGATGTTGAAGGAAGTGTAGTTAGATTCGCAAAGATCAATGGGGTTTAAAATTCAGATCGATCCATTTTCCTGAAACCCAGAAGCTTCGCAGATGTCAAGAGGAGATGAACCCATAAATATTTAAAAATAATCTCGTTGGAAATAAAATCAACAAACAAAACTGAAATCGAATCATCTCCCATAAACGAAAGCTTTTGAATAATTTTTTGATAATCAATACATGACCATATTGAAAATAATTAACAACAAAATCAAAATCGAATCATCTCCCATAAACAAAAGCTTCTGAAATAAAGTTTGTCCCATAATCGAAAGTTTAAGAATTTAAATGTTGATGACTAAAAATAAGAACAAACTGAAACAAATTAACAAATGATATCAGAATTTAAATCATTATCGTCATCACTGGGATTTTGAAAAGCTTATGAGTGAGGGCAGGAGATAGGACTTACCTTTTTATAGTCACAGATTCTGAGAAAAGAAGTAAAAGGAGATGCATTCAACGATAGATCGTGGGAGGAGTGGAGACAATTGTTAATGAGCCCGTTGAGGTGACGCTATCGATTCCCACTAATGATGTAACGTTTCCAAATTTTTTTCACCCGTTGAAAAGAAGTAAAACTTAAGGCTTATGATTGTGTGAGGAGTCTTCAAGAGACGACGTCATGTACAGAGGCCTGGAACGGAGTCCGGTTTAGTCGTTTTTAAAAATGAACTTCACGTGCGATTAGAGAAGCACGAAATCAAGGTTTATTGTTAGAGAAGACACGTGTTGCTCTGTTAGTTTCATTATTTAATAGACGTGAGGAGCTAGAAGTGAATACAATGTCTCTTTATAATAATAGACTAGGTCGGCCCGCCCTACGGGCGGGATATACTTTAGTTATGATATAGTATATTATTTTTATATGATGTGTTGTGTTTTAGCGTGCATTTTGCAAAAGATGTGTATTGTATGTTTTAAATCGAGCTACGTTTGGTTAGACCTTATGAAAGTTCTATCTAGTGATTGGATGCTATTATCCTAGGTTTGTTAAAAGTGTTAGCTCACCTTTTGTGTAAGATGTATTAACGGGTCTGTGACATCATGTTTGAGGCTTCTTTTACCGGAAAATAAGTTGTTGTATGTATCTATAGTATTTTTGGTCAGGTGGGTGTGAGTTCTTATCTTCTAATACCATATTTGCGATTTTTTTTAACAATCTTACATATGTTTGTAGTTTGCGTTAATTTGTAGAGCATGTTCAATCCGGCATTCGAATTATATATTTTGATGTATAAAAATAGCACCATAATAAATGCATAGAGACTTTGATTTGTTTGGTTTACTATACGCTGATATCGTTCTATTAAGTTTATACCAAAAAACACAATAAATATATTTAGCTTTTGTAGTATTTTATGAATTAGATATCAGTTTTACTAAAACAAGTACAAGAACTTATATACGTGTGTGGACTCGAGTGATATCTCCATACAAATTTTAACGTGTATATGCATTTTTATCTGGTTTTTGACTCTATATAATAGTTAATATTAATAATTAAATTGGTCGCTTGTATATTATGAAATGTTTATTAATTTGATCAATTTGATCAATAGCATCTATCATTTCTGTGCGGCCGTTTGTAATTAACTACGGACGTAGAGACTCGGTTTGAGC
>CAJHQP010011986.1:0-13495 GCA_905132765.1 Moricandia arvensis
CCACATCGGCCATGCTCGCGCCGCCGTTTCCTTCGACGTTCTCTACAGTTTCTCTCAATTAGGGTTTTTTAATAATGGAATCTGTTGGGGGTGTCCGATCTCTCCTAACGTAGATAAGAAAGCTTGAATCTTAGATCAGAGAATGTTATTGGGTATGCAGGTACTTGAAGCATTTGGGTTATGAAGTTAATTTCGTCAGGAATTTCACAGATGTTGATGACAAGGTATTGTTTTGTCGTTATGCGGGTTTACTCCATTCAAATGCAATTGTGAACCTTTGTTAATGGTCTTTAGTGAACGTTGTTCTAAACAATGTGAAGGCTGCAGATAATCATACGTGCTAATGAGAATGGAGAGAAACCGTTAGAGTTGAGTAATCGCTTTTGCGAGGAGTACTTAGTTGATATGGGTGCTCTTCAGTGCCTCCTTCCCACTCACCAGCCACGTGTCAGCGACCATATGGATCACATAATAGACATGATCAAAAAGGTATGATGATGATCCATATGTTGATGATAGTTGGATGATCCATATGATTTTGCTGTTACAGATCATTGAGAAAGATTGTGGGTATGCTGTGGAAGGAGATGTGTTCTTCTCTGTCGACAAATCACCAAACTATGGTAGGTTGTCGGGTCAACTACTGGAACATACAAGAGCTGGTGAGCGAGTTGCGGTTGATTCGAGAAAGCGCAACCCTGCTGATTTTGCATTATGGAAGGTTTGAGATTTGAAATGTTTTTTTTACTTTCATCTCTGAATCAGCAAATAAATTGAGGCTTGCAGTTTGGGTTGAAGTGTGGTTTGAACATAATATTCTTGCAGGCTGCAAAACCTAATGAGCCGAGTTGGGACAGCCCTTGGGGTCCAGGAAGACCAGGATGGCACATCGAGTGCAGTGCTATGAGTGCTCATTATCTGTCTCCGAGATTCGACATTCATGGTGGTGGTGCAGATTTAAAATTCCCACACCATGAAAATGAGCTTGCTCAGACATGTGCTGCATGTGAGGATGGTGGTGTGAATTACTGGTTGCATAATGGGCATGTCACTATCAATAACGAGAAGATGGCCAAATCAAAGAAAAACTTCAAAACAATCAGAGAAGTATGTTTTTTATTTAATTTCTTCCAAATATAATAAGTTGTTGAACGTGTGCTCATGGCTTAAAGGCAGAATTGTTGACAGGTTTTGATCTCTCTTCTTTTTCAAACTGTGTAGATGACAGAAAGTTACCATCCACTGGCTCTGCGGCACTTCTTGATGAGTGCACACTACCGGTCTCCTCTGAGTTTCTCAGCGTCACAGCTAGACAGTTCCTCTGAAGCTTTGTATTATGTTTATCAGGTGCAGTGCTTCATATATGTTTTCAAAACTACTCATCAGTTTGATTTGCCTCTCTTCGGCTGTAATGATTTTTATTTTATTCTATCTCTAACTTGTGATCTTTGTTTATTAGACATTGCAAGATCTTGATGATGCTCTCTTGCCATATCGAGAAGCAATGTCTGAAGACTCTGGAAAATCTGAACAGACTGCAGAAACCAAAGACATCATTAACAAGCTCAAAAGTGAGTTTGAAGGAAAGATGTTAGACGATTTGAATACCGCCCATATATTAACTGGTGCTTACCAAGATGCATTGAAATTCATCAACGCTTCCATCGGCAAGCTCAAGGTATTCTGCTTTACTGTTCTTTCTTTGTGCGACTCTCTGACATTCATAATCATTGCATACCAAACTTGTCTGGCTGTGTCAAAATTGTCAGAAAATGCAGAAGAAACAGCGGATGTCCCTGCTTGTGTCACTCGTTGAGATTGAGAAAGCAGCCAGGGAAGTTCTTGATGTGCTTGGTTACTCACTACCCTGAGCTATGCAGAGATTTTGAAAGAAATGAAACAGAAAACACTAACAAGAGCAGGACTGAGCGAAGAAGACATTTCACAGAAAATAGAAGAAAGGATAATGGCGCGGAAGAACAAAGAGTTTGAGAAAAGTGATCAGATTAGAGCAGAACTGACAATTAAAGGAATAGCATTAATGGATATTGGCAAAGAAACTGTGTGGAGGCCATGCTTATCTTCTCAGGCTAATTCCAGCGACTAAGCAAAAAGAACAGAAAATGAAGATAAGTCAACACTTTCTTCATCTCTCTCATTCTTCTTCTTTAGACTTCGTTTAGCCTTTGTTTCTCTCTTCATTACTCTGTTTTTAGAGTTGTCTCACTGACTCCTAAGACACTTGTTTTCGTTTGCGTCTGAATATTCACAGTGACCATTTTATCAATTGTAACTATATGTTACTCTGTATATTGCTCTAAATTGTTCACTATGACAAACATAGTATCTAGGCCTGAGCATATAAACTGAGAATTTTAAACCGAACGGGAAGCGAAGCGAAAAATTAACCTAAAAACAAACTAAAACCAACTGAGTATTTAAATATTTGAAATATGGGCAATTTTTCTATATAGCCATTTCTAAGTTTCTTTTCCAAAAATAGTTCTTCAAAATTTTTGTCTTAAAAATAGTTACTACAATTCATAAAAATAAAAAAAAATCAAACATTCTCTCGCGACTAAACCCATTATACGACAGCGACGAAAAGCACGAAAACGACGATGAAAAACACAGAGACAGCGACGAAATAATAGGGACGGTGACGAAAACAAAGCGACGGCGACGAAATTACGGTTACGCTACACTGCTTGAAGCTCTCTCTTCTGCCACCGAATATCGCTAAACCTCCTCAATTTTTCGTTTCCATCTCTTCTTAAGGTCTTAGATTTGTCAAGCTCGTTTATTTTGTAAAAAATTCAGATTTTCGAATTGCTTTACTTAGTTGCGAAGGTAAATTTGAAAGAAATGATAAGAAACTGAAATTACGGTCTTTGAAATTGGTATTTGAAATTAAAATTTAGGTCACAAGCCTAACAAAGAGAAATATGTGAGATCATAGACACTAATTTTCAATTTCAAAGACCCATTCTGAATATCAGGAAACATTTGTTCAATTTTTGGAAAGGGTTCCTAATTTTTTTTGTTAAAGAATAACTCTTTTTAAACAGACAAATAAACAGTGGGAGACATTTTTCCCTATGATATTGACACTTCCTCCATTGAAATATAAATTTGGGTCAGAACCGCAACATACAATTACAATTAACCAATTCTCAAATGTTGGTTACATCGAAATTGTCAAGGACCTTCTCAAAACTGATGAATTCCAGAGACTCGGGAAACAATTTCATGGGGCCTTTTACAAAACATATTGATAGACATTTGCAGTTATCTGGAAAGATAATTCATGCCTTGCTAACCAGAAGCTTAAGAACGAGTTACTATTTCATTTTGGAGGCTAGCTTATTAGATTCTCAATTCGAGAGTTCCATATGATGACTGGGTTGAGATGTATTTAAGAATAAGAATTACAACAGAACAACACAGAGAACTACATCTGAACTTCATTGAAGGCAACCACAAACTAGAGGATGTAAAAACGCAGCTCGCAAAAACAAGAGAAAACTCTTATGATGAGAGATTATGCCTTTCAATGCTATTGCTTATTGAGGGCATCCTGCTACAAAGGAATAAATACTACAAGTTTCCTCAGGAAATGTGAAGAAAGCAAAAAGTATGGATTCTTTGTTGTCATATCCATGAGGAAAAGAAGCATAAATGCTGCTGTTGAATTCAATTAAGAAAGATATGAAGACAAACTTCAGAAGAGCAGTTATGATTTGAAGGGATTCTCTTTGGCATTCCATCTTTGGATTCTAGAGTCGGTTCCTCTTCTACAATATCACTACAGTACGACAATCCTATCCTAGAGATTCAAGAGGCCAGACCTACCTTCTTATGCGAGAAATAATCAAGTACAATGACTCCAACTCTACCACAAGTCCTAAGGATCGAAGCCGAAGTAAATGTAAGTTGCTACTTCTTGATGTTTTGTTCTGTTAATATTTTAAAAACTAATGCATTGGATCTATTTTGGTTGTAGTTGAAGGTCACTTGCGTTTTACCTTCAATACCACATGATCTTGAAGACTGTTTGATAATGGAAAATAAAGATGATGAATATCTAGATGAAGTGATCAATTTGGTAGAAAAGGATATAGAATCAAAGCTAAGATTGGAGTAATAGATGTATAGATTTTGTTGATACTATTGAAGAAATAACAAGAAGATCTAAGCTTTTAGCAATGTCGAGCTACGCCAAGCATCTTCTTCAAATGAGGAATCTTTAGTTTCAAAACTTAAGACAATGAGCGAGAAGATGGAGGAGAGCTTCAAGAACATGAGCGATCGCATCTCTATTCTTGAAAAAGAGAACAAACAACTTAAACTTCGTGTATCAGAGTTGGAGGGAAAAAATAACGCTACTCCTGAAATAGTTATTGAAACACCTTGTCCAAGCAAGATCAAACAATCAAACTCAATTTGAACAATGAAAAGGTAAAAAAACATATACTCAATTTTACATATAATTGTATGAAACTCTTAATAGCTACTTCTTCTATGCTTTTTTTAAGGAAAATGAAACACTAGACTCTCCACAAAGTCCAATGTCTCCACCAGTTTATGAAAATATTGAGGTAAGAATATATATTTAGTGAAAAAATGTTAATTAGATCTCTTATTGTTTTCTTTTGTCATATAGGCTCAGACAAAGATTGAGATTCAAATTATATTTTCTAATGTGACACAACAAGTGTATGCTCATTCGTTTTTAAGTATTTAGGAAGTGTTTGTATATTTTCATGATAGCTTTTTGATTTTCTTTTCTTGCAGACTAACACAAAGCCATTATATGAAATGCCTTCCAAATAAAATTAAGCAGATGAAACTGTAACGACCCAAACCTTAGGGCCCAACAAAGCCCACCTAATCTGCTGAAACCCTAGGTGAGTCCAGTATATAAACCCCTATGTCTCCTTAGTTATTCTCCGAAACCTAAACATTGAAAAATTGTAGATCTTGAGCCGTCAAGCAGATCGGAGAATGTACCGTCGCTGTCGCCGTCGATCGAGACTCGAGCCAACACCCCGTCGCCGTCGACCACCCCACGTAACCCTATCACCGCCGTGTGTTAAGGTTTTCGTACCGGTCATTTAGTAAATCGATCATAACTCACTAACTGTGTCGTTTCTCGTAAATCTAAGGCCACCATCGTGTTCGTGACGTCGAGACGAGTCCGGAGCCCGAAGATCCGCAGGAAACAGCCTCCCACGTGCCACCTTCAACCCGCGGCGTTCCGCGCGTGTGCGTCACGCGCCGTCTCCCCTCGCCGTACGCGCCTCGCGTGGATCTCACACGCCGCCGCTTCGCCGTCATGCGCCGCCGCTCCGCCGCTCCACCATCATGTGCCGCTGCTCGCCGGCGCCGTTAACTCCGGTAAGCCGCCGCCTCCGCCGCCGCCGCCGATGACTCACCGGTGACTCGGTGACTCAGCCGAGTCGACCCAGCGAGTCAACTCGGTGACTGGGTCAACCAGTTAGGTTGATTCGATTTTGGTTTGGTTTGCTAAACCGGTTGGTTATTGAAAATTGATTTTGAATTTGATTAAACGAGCTAGTTATTTAAAATTGATTTAGGGTTAAGTAAACCAATTGGTCCAATTGAAATCAAATCTGGTTAGGGTAAACCGGTTGGTTCAATTCGATTTCAATTTGGTCAAGGGTTGACCGGGTTGACCTTTGACATGCAGGTTGACTTTTTGACCAGATCACCGGTTATCCGTTTTTTACCGTTCGAAGGGCGTTCTGACTCGATTTTTCGCCCTGATTACATATTTGAAGTCTATTTGAGGAGCAGGGGGTTCATAAATACCACTTTTCCATTTGCTAAGGTGAGAGTCTATTCCGTAAATCCCGTATTGGTGTAGAATTCCTCCTGTCGTAGTTTAGATTTCTAAGCATGATCCGTTTGTTTGAATTGAGTCTGTTTGAGTCATGATTGATAGTTAGTTAATTCATTGTCAACAGGTATTAGGGGTTTAGAGGGTTCAACTGTGATTGGATTGTGTGATGTTAATTGATGATATAAATATATAAATATATATAGATATTTAGTAGGGACTATGTGTGGTGGGCGGGGGTTCATGGATGCCTGGGCTATCGACGCAGATGTGGTGGGCGGGGGTTCGGAGACGTTCGGACTATCGACGCATATTGTTGTGTGGTGCGTGGTGCAGAGACGTTTGCATCTGACGCAGATTGGTTATGGGTGGGGGTACAGAGACAAACTGTACTAGCGACGCAGAGTATGTATATCCTGATGAGGAAATGCGGGGTGTATGGACTAGCGATATGCTATCATCGCATTGTTTGTTTTGTGTGATGCTCTAGGCATTATGTTTGTTCGTGTTAGAGCTAAACTTCCATAGTGGGAGTTCTATTTACTTAGTTCGTGGTTTGCGGGTCTAACATCCCATACCTCACTGAGTGACTTCTCCGTTACTCACCCCTCTTCCTTTTCCAGGTTGGTTTTCCAAAAGAAATAGGTTCGGGTAAAAAAACTAGACTTTGCCGTCGCCTTCTCCTCTCGACAAAACCATCCAGAATCGCACTGTCGCCGCTCTTAAAATAAAAATCAAAGCTTAGCCATGTAATTTTTGAAGTTCTATGAAACTAAATTGAAATTAGTTTTTTTTCCAAAAATTGGGAGTTTTTGGATGATGTTGAATGTTAGTGAAAGTTGGAATATTTCTATTGATTTGTTTATTTTGCAGAATCGGACAATCAGTGAAGAATATTTGCTAAAAGAAGGTTATCGGTCTTCTCTTATTTGAACAGACAAACATTTGAGGTTATTTTTCTATTTTCTTTATTTAAAGTTTATGTTAGTTTGTTTGCTTAGGTTATCTTGTTCGATTCAACAGTTTCTCTGCTCTTCTCTTCTATTTTGTTTTGATCTTAGGAAGAATTTGTTCTTATTTAGGAAGGGCTTCCTAAAAATCCCGAAAGTCATGATACTGGCACTTCCTAAGTTGTGCTACCCTATTGGTTGTGAGCCAAACAAACCAGTGGCAATAAACCAACATCCAATAATTATTTACATCGATGAAGTTAAGAAGATTCTCAAACCAGATGAGCTCAGGAGAATCAAAGAATCTTTTATGGGTACTGTGACAAGTTGAGCGAGAGGCATCTAAAATTATCTGCTAAGATGCTACACGTTTTCTCACACGAAGCATAATAACTATGAAGAAAAAAGAAATGTGGTTTTATTTTGGGAAGCAGCCATTGAGATTCTCCATCAGAGAGTTCTATTTGATCACCGGTCTTAAGTGTATTGAAGAAGGAGAAGTACAACAAGTTGATACCAAAAATGAGGAATGTAAATGGAATCTGCTACAAGGTGGTAATCATACATTAAAAGATTTACTAAAACAGCTCAAAGAGACACCAGAAGACTCTTCTGATGAGAGATTTTGAATTTCAATGCTCCTCCTTATTGAGAGCATATTGTTGCAAAGAAGAGAAAACTACAAGTTCCCTT
Organism: Moricandia arvensis; assembly: GCA_905132765.1. Classification (NCBI taxonomy): domain Eukaryota; kingdom Viridiplantae; phylum Streptophyta; class Magnoliopsida; order Brassicales; family Brassicaceae; genus Moricandia; species Moricandia arvensis. The sequence continues at coordinate 7,504 of CAJHQP010011986.1, forward strand.
TGGACAATGTGAGGAAGGCACAAGATTTAAATGTATTATTGACATATCCATTTGGAATAGAAGCCTATACCGTGCAGCTTAAATCAATTAAAAATGCTGTGGATTCCAACCTTGAGAAGAAAAATTATGACTTGCAGGGATTTCCTCTAGCATTCCACCTGTGGATACTAGACTCGGTTCCTTTGCTACAATCTGTCTACAGTAGGACCATTCCTATTCTCGAGATTCAAGAGGCAAGACCTACCTTCCTATGTGAGATATAAACATTCACATCAAATCCTTCTATTTCACTGGTTCTTAGCTATGAATCTTCGGTAAATGTAAGTTGCTACTTCTTGGGGGGTATTGGTTATGTTTATTTACTTCTTTTTTTTAAAAACTAATGAATACCAAAATATTCTCTCTTTTGGTTGTTGTTGTAGCTGGAGGTCATATGCATTTTTCCTTCTATTCGGCATGATCCTAAAGACAATGTTTTAATGGTAGACGAAGTTGATGCCAATCGGGGTCAAATGGCAGATTTATCCAAAAAGTATATAGGTTTACAATTGAAGATTGGAGAAATAGTTCAGTAGACTTTTATGCTACCTGTGAAGAAATAGCCCGGAAATCTTATGTGTTTGGAAATGTGGAGATTGGCCAAGCATCTTCTTCAAACGAAGAGTCTGTAATAACAAAGCTTATGAGAGTAAACGAGATGATGTAAGTCGATTTTGTGATCATGAACTTTTGATTGATTTTGATGGAAAAAGACAACAAACAACTTAAAGTTCGCATATGAGAATTAGAGAAAAAATGTGTGTATGTTCTGTTCTTGTTTACTTTATCTAGTTTTAATAGTAGTTTAGTAAGATTCTGTACATATTCATGATTGCCTTCATGCATATTTTTATACTTGCAGAATGACACAGAGCCAGTGTATGAGTCACCTTCAACTCATGGTGAAGGCAATCAAAACAATGAAGACTATCCAAACAGTGATCTTGACAATGATGTAAGTTTTATTTTGAATTTAAGTTGAAATATTTTTTTTCAAATGATTAACAAGATGTTTTGGCTCAGGATGTGATAGAGCCTATGACTGAGGTCATTTTCACAAACATATCGAAGACACCAGACGTTACTTCCGACACAACCTCTAAGTCAGACAATTCCTATTGATTTTTGAGGAACAGAGAAGGTACGTCTTGTAGATTTTTTAGTTTTGATAGTAATTTAGTGAGCTTCTGTACATATTCGTGATTGCCTTCCTGAAATTAAAGTTGAAATGTATTTAGGAAGAAAAACTATTGATATTCAAATGATTAACAAGGTGTTTTGGCTTAGGATGATGATTAACAAGGTGTTTTGGCTTAGGATGTGATAGAGCCTATGACTGAGGTCATTTTCACACACATATCGAAGAGACCAGACGTTACTCCGACACATCCTATGAGTCAGACAATTCCTATAGATATTTCAGGAACAAAAAAGGTACGTTTTGTAGATTTTTTAGTTTTGATAGTAGTTTAGTGAGCTTCTCTGTACATATTCGTGATTGCCTTCCTGAAATTAAAGTTGAAATGGATTTAGGAGAAAAACTATTGAAATTCAAATGATTAACAAGGTGTTTTGGCTCAGGATGTGATAGAGCCTATGACTAAGGTCATTTTCACAATCATATCGAAGACACGAGACGTTACTCCGACACAACCTACGAGTCAGACAATTTCTATAGATTTTTCAGGAACAAAGAAAGTACGTTGATATACTATGGATTTTACCTATTTTACCTATGATATATATAGTATATTTAGAGTCTTTTATATGCATTTTGGTATTGTTTTAGAGTATTTACAGGTCTAGGTACTTATTGGAAGTAATTGGAGCTTTTGGACTATTTTGGAGCAATTAGGATTGCCCAGCAAAAACTCAGAATCTGATCCAAATTTATGAATGGACCATTGATTGACGTCACACATAGTGCGTCGATCGACGATGAAGTCGGCAGAAGGATTGAGAAACTACAAGTTTTACCCAAAAGTTTCATTAATTGCAAGAAAAGTCCCTGATCAAAATTTAGACTATTTATTAGGGTTTTCTATCTTTGTCAAACCCTAAGCTGTATTATTTTGATGAACCCTTGGAGAGGAGATCCTTTTTGTCCCTGATTCTTTGAAGGTTGATATGATGGTTTGGATGATAGATAATGATGGTTTTGATGGATAGAAATCGAAATGGTTGATGATCTTCAGTGAGGATCTGTGGTTTGATCAACACTTGTGTAGATGTGTCCTTGATCAAGAAAATGAACTTTGTTTTCGAATCAAAGATATGTTTTGCTTGCAGGGAATGAACTCCTAGCAGTTTGATGTTCAAAGATGAACAAATGATTCACATATTTAGAGAGAAATTTTATAAAAAGGTGAATAATTTTTCAGAGAGTTCTCAAAGAGTTTAAGTAGCAGAAATAAAAGGAAATCGAAAAGTCCTAATTTTTTTGAAAATGAGTAAAATTAAAATTATCTTAAAAACTGAATAAGTATTTATTTTGGCTGCTCCTTGGCTTGATTTTCGTGGCTATCTCATTAGAGAGAGACTGGATCCTCGACTTGGGTATAAGTCTTCTTTTCGATTGAGAAAGGCCTAACCCATCCATGAGTCTGATCAACATCTTTTCCATCTTGTTTGAATAGTTTTTCATAGCCAAAATAAGCTCATTATGCTCCATTTCAGCTTCTGGTTCATCTTCAAGCTTTCTATTCAGCCATCCCGGTTTATCCTTTGTAGGATAGTCTTCTGGCTCAACCATGGTTACATCATCCCCTCCTCTTTTGAACAGATTTTTCCTCAAATCCAAATTTCCTACATCAAAAGGAAACAAGTAAGAAGCGATAAAAATGATCACGAAAATAAGCATAAAAACAACATCATAATAAGATTTTGGACATAAACTTCCTTGGAATTTTGAAGCCATTTTCCTCGAGTACTTCCATCTCCAAGTCTTTGGCTGATAAGCATGGTGTTTTCTTTTGTTCCTTTGAGACTGATCATGTTGTTCCTGAACACTCAAAACAAAGACTAGATATCCAGAATTATATGTGAAAGACATGCAATTGTTCAGATCAGAAACCAAAGTTCATTTTCCTAGAACATGTAGCACACGTTTCAGATTATCATGATGCCTATCAAAGTAAGTGTTATACACGAGAATTGTGTCAAGGCAGACGATAGCAAAGTTCCTAAAGAACAACTTCAAAACATACACAAGTTTCTCAGATTCAGAACACAAAAGATCAAGTTCAAACCGAGAATTACTTAACCAAGGCTCAACATGTTTATCAAAGAAAGTGTTGTACACTAATATATCATCAAAGCTAAAAAATACATCATTCTGCAAGCATGATCCCATAACAAACCAAGATTTATCAGTTTCAGAACAAGAATGAACAGGTTTCAAAACAGAATCATAAACAAATTCAGTTTCAGCCTTAAGTGATTTATGTTCCTGCAACTTTCTAGGTTCGTTCAAAGCAAAACCAAATGTATACAAATCATTAGTGACAAGTTCATGCCTAGAAAAACTCAGATCAAAGCCATTATCTTTAAAACAAGCAAATGAATCAGAAGGTTTTCTGAAACAGAAATCAGGTTGTTGCAGGACAAGCTCTAATGTTTTTCAAGGTGCTCACAACTTCTGTAATGTTTCATAAACTGCTCAAGACTCTAAAGATGATCAAAATTGATGTTATTAACACACTGAAAACGTTTTTGATCAGAGATTTTATCAGGTTCAAAGACTTTAAAAGAATTAATCATGTTATCAAAAACAAAGTTTGGAACACAAAATTCTTTTACTTTTTCCAGACCAAAACGTTTTACATCACGTGATCTAACCATAACAAACATTTCAGGCAGAGATTTAACCATATCAAGATCCTTAGAGTTCTCTTGAGAGTCCAAAGAGAATGACTTAGCATCCTCTTCTGCTTCCATGTTGTTTGGCTGCTCCAACTCTTCTTCTGGTGGTAAACTCTTTTGTGCTTCTTCTACGGAGTTTTCTTCTAAGAACTGAGATACTGAAACAAGACTACTCGGATGCACCGTTTCAAAAGAAGTTAGTTTATCACAAGAACTACTGATAGCAAGTTCAGATTGAGGAGAGAAAAGAGAACACTCAGGTTCTGTCTCAGGTTCTTTACTTACCTTAGATGGCTCTGTTTTTAGCTTTTGGATAGCTGATTCCTTCTTAGAACGCAGTGGCTCACTGACTCTTGAGAGAGGACGTGGTATGGCCTTCTTTGCTTATGTGACCGAGACTTTCTTGGGTGATCATGATCATGGCAAGCTCTTGTCTCCTCTTTGGCATGTCTTAGTTGTTTTCTGCTGGAGTTACCAGAAGCAAAGCATTTCTTCATGAAGTGTTTCAGCTCAAACCAGGATGAAACCTGTGCTTCTATTGTTTTTCTTTTGGTAGTAACAAGCTGACCCCACCATTGAATGGCATCACCACAGAACTCTGTTGTAGCCAATCTAACCTTCTTTCTTTATGAGTAGTTTTGACCATCAAAAACAAGTTCCATTTGCCGTTCCCACACCAACTAGCTATCAGGGTTGTTTCTGCAACAGAAAGATGGTATCCCGCTCCTCCTTTTTATCTTATCCTTCTGAACCTGAGAAACATTACCAAAGAAATCATCAGCATGTTTATGTTGAAATGGATCAGTCTTTTTCATTCTTTTCACTATCTCAAACACCATTGCTTCCATCTGCAGTTTATTCAATGTCACAGTTGGTTCCTCCTTTCTTTTACTGACATCTCCAGCCATGGTTTCCTGTTAAGAAACTCAACAAGAAAATTAGCACAATAACAAATAGCCAAAGCCTCACTTCTCTCTCGTGTTTCTCTCAAGTTTCTCTGTAATTTTTTCTTCTTTGTGAATCCAGTAGCTCAGCAACAAACAAAATCAAGCCTTTAGAGAACAAACCCCAATCCCAAAACAGAACAAAGAGATAGACAAATTGCAATATTTTTGTTTGCAAGAGGGTTTACCACCAGGGCTGGATTTCTCTTCAGCCTTAGTCGGATTTCTCCTCGACTTTTCTATGGTTTTTTCTTTTGATTTTCTTTTTTTTTCTTTTTTCTTTTTTGATAATCTGGTTGGCCCTCTTGTAGATACAACAGATAGACAGAAAAGAGTGTTAGATAAAGAAAAAAAAGATCAGATGATCAAAAACCCCAAAAAGAGAAAGAATGTGAAAAGTCAGAATCAAACCAGAGATCAGGAGCCTTCAAATCTGCTTTGATACCACTTAATGAATCCCTGGAGAGGAGATCCTTTTTGTCCCTGATTCTTTGAAGGTTGATCTGATGGTTTGGATGATTGATAATGATGTTTTTATGGATAGAAGTGGAAATGGTTGATGATCTTCAATGAGGATCTGTGGTTTGATCAACACTTGTGTAGATGTGTCCTTGATCAAGAGAATCAATTCAGTTTTCGATCAAAGAAAGGTTTTGCTTTCATAGAATGAACTCCTAGCAGTTCGATGTTCAAAGACGAACAAAGGATTCACAGATTTAGAGAGAAATTTATAAAAAAAGGTGAATACTTTTTCAGAGAGTTCTCAAAGAGTTTAATCAGCAAAAATAGAAGGAAATCGAAAAGTCCTAAAATTGTTGAAAATGAGTAAAACTAAAATTATCTTAAGAATTGAATAATTATTTATTTTGGCTGCTCCTTGGCTTGATTTTCGTGGCTACCTCATTAGAGAGAGAGACTGAATCCTAGACTTGGGTATAAGTCCTATTTTCGATTGAGAAAGACCTAAATCGTCCATGAGTCTGATCAACATCTTTTCCATCTTTTCCATCTTGTTTGAATAGTTTTTCATAGCCAAAATAAGCTCATTATGCTCCATTCCAGCTTCTGGTTCATCTTCAAGCTTTCTATTCAGCCATCCCGGTTTATCCTTTGTAAGACAGTCTTCTGGCTCAACCATGGTTACATCA
>CAJHQP010011987.1:0-13488 GCA_905132765.1 Moricandia arvensis
ATACTCTTCACACAATCTTCTCCTTTGTTCCATCTCATCTCTCATAAGACCATTTGTCTCTCTTCAAGTTAACACTCCCCTTCAAGCTTGACTCTAGTGATCCTAAGTCAAGCTTGGAACCTTGAAGAGTCTCCTCATTAAAAACCTTGTCAAAGAAAACCCTTTTGGGATAAAACCTTTATAAGGAAAAGAGTAAGACCTTCAAGGCCTAGGGATTGGCCAATGAGTTCTTTTTGTCTCAACCAGTGTGGTGGACACAAAGAACTCTGGATCATGGCCCTCACTGTGGTGCAAGTCTGGACCGACTCTCATTGAACACCACTTACTTTTCTTGAGCTCATCTAGCTCTCTCCACACTGATCTTGGTCTCTCCTCCTTTCACCCAACCTCGTGTTGGGTTTAAGTGCTCTGATTACCAGATACTAACTCAGCCTTGGCTGCTTCTTCTTCTTCTTGAACAATCACCAAGGACTCTCACTTCACAGATCATTGAAGCTTCTCAATAGAACCCATTTCGGATGAACCGAGAGACTAGAGGGACTAAGAGAAAAGAAATGAGTTGCTTGACTGATTAATACTCGACAAGAGGGTTACAATATATAGAGGAAAGCTTAGGGCAACAAAGGGATAAGGTTTCAATGGATAGAAGACTAAGCGTGTGAAGTCAAGGCTCGTTTAGGCGCCTAATTCAAATACTTGGACGAGAAGCTTCACACGCGAGATGCCAAAGGAATCTTGACCAGATGCTCTTCCTTTCTTATCCACATGAGCCAGCCTATCCACAGCTCTTCCTTTTGGTCTTCCTTATCCGCGAACCAAGCTTGAGTCAGGGTGGTAAATGGTAAATGTAACTTTTGGTCGAGTTACATTTACCTCGGGTAACTTTCGACCATGTTCACCCGCGTTAACTCTTGTACGGCCTTGTACGGCCAAACTGTATGGACATGTACGGTGATGTGATCATGGACCAGATCACTAAGGAGAACAAGGAGAATCTAGATGAGTCACATGATGCCACAATGCACCAGCAGCCTGGTGATGATGCTCTAACCATTCCAGAAGGTCCCATCACTCGTTCCAGAGTCAAGAAACTTAAGGAGACTGTTGTAGGATTACTCACTTCACATCCACAACAAGAAGAAGGTCTTGGACAAGGTTTGATCCGAGATGTCTTGAACACCATTCAAACCATCTCTACATCAAGCTGAGTTATTGTGTAGGCAAGACATTTGGTGTGTGCTCTTTTCCTTGTTTTTGGTTTTTCCCACGAGGTTTTCCGGAGGAAGGTTTTTAACGAGGCACGACTTGTCTTACAAATCACTTGGGCTCTATCTCGGCCCAAGACTAGTAGAAGTATTTACATTTTAAGCTTATGTTAGGTTTAAACTATAGTTTTCCTTTTTTAGAGACAGAGTATGACAAAACCAATGTGCATAATCAAGAATCAAGACCAATGTGCATAATCCAGGTTCTTCTTATCTCGTCCAAGAAAGAAGAAAAAGGTGTTGGCACCAACTCCTTCTCTTCTTTTCTTGGCCGACATAAATCTCACCCGGGATATGCACATTGGTCTTGATTCTTTTTGTACAAACTTTGCACATGATTATTTTTGCACAATCTTTGGACAAGCGACCTTCCTTCTCAGTTGGTGCTTCTTCCTTCTTCATTCCAACACTCCCCCTCAAGCTTGACCATAGGAGATCCTTGGACAAGCTTGGAACCTTGAAGAAGCTCCCTCATTAAAAACCTTAGCCAGAAAACCCATTTGGGACAAAACCAGCTAAGGAAAAGAGTAGAGTTCTTCAAAGCCTAGGGATTAGCCAGTGAGCCTAAGGAACTTCAGATAACTCATGGTGGAGTCCTTAGGCTCTGGATCATGGCCTAACTTGTGGTGCAAGTATGAACTCCATCACTTGCACACACCAACACCTTGGATCTCTTCTTTAGGCTGGTTTGTTGTCTCCCCCTCTCTTCTGACTACTCGCCATCTCTAAAGGGGTTATGGACTACCAGTTTCTGTCACATTGAGATCCAAGTATGGTACCTGATACATTATCCCAAAGGTGCATCAGCTCTTAGGACAATACGCTAAACAATCATCCAAAGCATTTCAAGTAATACAATCAAAATGATAAACCAATTGAAATGAGAGTTTTATTTGCTTCCCTTTCATAAGAATGGTGGGTGTTAGAATGAGAACAAGTTTGAATCTGTCCGTACAGTCTTGGCGCGCAAGTATCAAATCCTAACCTAGAGTGTCTTGGAAGTCAAGGCAGATGGGGAACTCGTCAAGTTGAGTATTCTGAGGCATATTTGAAGTTTAAAAGAGAGATCAGACCGTTGGAGACAGCTTACGCAAGTTGGGAATTAATTAGAATAAAAGTCACATGTGCATAAGAGGATGAGCCGGCTGTTACTTTCACTCAACCAAACCGTGCCCATCTCTCCCTCCAGTCACTCTCACTCCCTCTGGTCGAGATTCTCCTTGGCTGTATCCTGCTTGTCTTCATAAGAAACACAACAAAAGTATTTGTTTATTTCCTCATAGATTTAGATTAATTTAATGTATGCAAACTGCCTATTTAAAGGCAGTTCTTGTAACTGATTGATTCAAGGGAGAGGAGTCCTCTTTTCTTCATTATTCTCTGTTCTAAGTCACTTTATTCTCTGTTTACTCTCTCTCTCTCACTAAAATCCCTTTGAATCTCTTATTCTCTCAAGAACACTCTCATCCTCTCCATAGTATTCTCCTCCATTCTCTCTGGTTTCTTACATTCTTCTTCATCTAAATCGACCATACTTTGTTCCTACAACTCACTCACACTTAAATCTATCTATTCTCACATGGTATCAGAGCTTCCAAGCTCCTGAAACCTTCATAGCTTCCGCAAATCATCATCTTCTCAAAACTGTCTCCAAAACAGTTTCTGCTACATCTCTTTATCCACTGGTCCAAGGGTCTTCCAAAAGGGAAGAATCTCGCCAGAACTCAAGATAGGACAGTATACAAGTCTCTGGAACTCAAGAAAGCTTCAGCTCAGTCCAGCAAGCTTCATCAAAGGTTCAGTTTCAAGTTCTGTTTCTTGCAAAACCAGTTGGTACAGTCTATTGTCCACCGGTCCAAACACTCTAAGATGGAGAGCTCAAAGGAAATGGCGACTTCAGTAGCTTCAAGGAGTCCAAAGAAGAAGCGAAAACACCACATCTGGTCCAAAATGCTGAAGATAATCCATGGAAGAAACCATTCTTGGAGAAAGGTCACTAAAGAAGCATTAAAGCTAAGCTATTCTAATCATTCTCTGGCCAGCCATGCTGAAGCTCTGTTTCTGACCAAAAAAACCGACGACCAGCAAGAGGACAGGAGGGGTTTGAATTGTCTCCTTGACCAGAAGGAGAGAATCAAGAAGAGAAGGTGTTGGACAGTCAATCCACACCACAAGACCTTCAAATTCAAGTGATTCACAGCCATGGAGGTTCAAGGAACTAGCTCAGGTTCCTTGGTTGTAAGTTAACTTCCTTAACTCTAATAAGAGCTTTCTTAATTGTCTTAAATTGTTTCTGGTTGTGTTGAGTATGTTGTTAGTATCTTAGGGACAGTTCAATGTTACTAGAGTTGTTGAACCTAGTTTCTGTCCCATGATACTTAAACATTGTGTATGCATTGTTCTAGGAGTAAGTAAGCTTGCTAGCATGATTATATAGCATCTGGTTCAATCCATTTCATTTTATCTTGTGCTAATGGTCTGGTTAGTCCATCATAGTGGACTGGTATCCATTTAGAAGTTGGTCTAAGCTACTAGTCCGTATGGTTTTGATGAAACCAGTAACCATTAGCTTTTGTAATGTGCATTTAGTTGTTTTTTTATCTCATGCTGTCTTGAATTGAATCTTGTGCATGAAAGTTTATCAGAGTTCAGGCCGTGGGTTGTGTGAGAAGCTTCAACCTCAACAGGTTCGGACTGATCTTGTAATAACAAGGAGAAGAGAAAACTTGATGAGAGAATAAGATTGTGGAAGAGACTAAGAGAATAATGAGACTAAAGAGAGATTCATGAGACTTGATGAACCAGAGACTAAGAGAGTGAAGAACAGAGATTTAGAACCCAGAAAAGAATAGGAAGGAGGAGGGGAAACCCCACTCTCTCACTTAATTCGTTTACAATTGATAATGAGGCCTTTATAGGCAATACAAGAAGCAAACATTAACCTATATCTAAGGGCTGATAAAGCCTGAGAGAATGGACGGTTTAGATGAAGTCAGATGGTCTTCATACAGGCTGGAGACAGCCTGGGCGCGCCTAGGAAAGCTTGGCCAGGAATAGGCCAGCAATGCACATGAACCTGGCCAATGATCAGTCCAAGTTCATTCCTTCTTTTGGATAAGCATCTTGAGAGCATATTCCTCTTATCCATCTCGTCCCAAATGATCCCTTGCCTCCTTAGCTTCAATCAGTCACAAGGGATTCGAATTGCTTTGGTTTAAAGTGATCAAACCAAAGACAAACCCGAAACTGCTTTATTTCTCGACCGTACGGACTGTGTACAGACCACCCGTCCGTACACCTTGAACCGGATTTTTCACATTGCCCAAACTCACCCAGAAGTCGAACCAGGAAGTGTTTTGGTCGACCATGTCCGTACAGTCCGTACAAGGCCGTACAGGCCGTACAACTGGCCGTACAGGCCGTACGACTGTCCGTACAATCGACCCTATTTTTGCCATTTCGCCCAATGGCTCCCAAATCTTCCCAAACACTTCCTTCTTGATCATAAGCCCTTCTTCAACCTTATTCTTGCTCAGCATAAGCTTCTGGACCCTCTTTAGTCCTTGATCAGACTTCTAATGGGTTTTGGCCCTAACTTTGCACATGGCCTTTAGTGGTCCATTTCTCACTTCAGGTTTAACACTCCCCCTCAAGCTTGACTCTATAGATCCTGAGTCAAGCTTGGAACCCTGAAGTCACTCCTCATTAAAAACCTTATGAGAAAAAACCCTCCTTAGGGATAAAACCCTCATAAGGAAAAGAGTAAGCTCCTTCAAGGCCTAGGGATTGGCCATTGAGCCTTTGTGCCTTAGAACCAGTGTGGTTGGACACAAAGGACTCTGGATCGTGGCCTAAACTCGTGCAGCCAACAACACAAAGGCTTACACCCTCATAGAACTCGGCTTGACCTCTTCATAGACCCAAAACAACCTCATTTGGTCGAATGTAAAGTTTTCGGGTCGACTTGGTCCGTACAGATTCGTACGGTCCGAGTACATCCGTCCGTACCAAATCTGTATGGCCTCGCCCTAACTTTACACATAATCATCTTTAGTGAGGTTCAAGCACTGGTAATGGTACCTGATACATTATCCCAAAGGTGCATCAGTACTTATCAAGTATATCCACAAGAAAAAGAAACTTAGACACACCTCAAAACAATGAAACCAAACCAGAGATTCTAACAACTTAGACATTCTTCTAAATGAAGCAAGATATCAATGATGGTTTCTACTAAGGCAATAGCACTAGAACTTATTCCATTTTAACCATAACAACCAGAGCCAATCTATTCAAGCATTTAAGAACCATTCCGAGATTTAAGAAGAAATGATGAATGACATGAATTGAATTGAGTTCAAGTTACTTCCCTTTTTGTTTGGATGAGGAGTGACTGGTTTGTCACTTGAATCCCTCACACTCGGCCAGTTGCAGCCTCTCCATGGCAACACCAACTTGATGGGAGGTTGGATGATCCTTTGTTGAAGTCCTTGCAAGGCTTTGAAGCTGGACCATGGATGGGTCATGTAAATTCAGACTCCCCCTCAATCTTAACTCCGAGACTATGGGACGAGCTAAGCTTGTGAACGATCCAACCATCCATGGCCTTATGACCACCTGTCTTCTTGACTTTGTGATGTCCTTCTTCTTTTGAGTTTACTCTCTACCTTAATAGGAACTAAGGTGTTTGAATCACCATAGAGAGATCCTCACAAGATACTTTCTCTCCATTGCATGACCCATTCTCTATACACTCCTTGTATTTGAATGGACTGATGCGTCCATGGAATGGTATGCAATGGGAAGATTAGCATGTCCTTTGTTCCATTTCCTTTAGATCATCGGCCTCCTCATGACTTTGGTGATGATCTTCATTGCAGCACCCTCTTGGTGATGCTTTTCTTTGCTTGTCTACTGTCCTCTCTACACTCTCCTGATATGTAGGCTATGGTGACTGAACCACCATGGACAGAACCGCAAGGCAGCTCTCCATTTGTAACAAGATCCTCTCTACACTCTTTGGAGTAGGCTATGGACTTCCCATGAAATGTTGGCAATGGGCAAATTCATGGTCTTAGGAACCATCAGTCTTTACAAGACTTGATGTCCTTACCCTTGTGAGTTTTGGCTCTTTTCCTTATACAAGGAACTATTGGTGTTTGAATCACCTTAAGAGCCGTCACAAGGTAGTCTCTCATTGTATGATATCCCACTCTACACTTCCTGTAGACTTTGGGACTTACATGTCCAAGTGGTATCATACAATGGTATCAACCTCTCATTGCATACTCAATCATACTACACTTCCTGTAGTTTGTGGACTGACACGTCCAGTGATGATATGCAATGGCATTAGACCTTTGTCTGGTCACTGTGGTTTGGTTTCTCACTGTATCACAACTTGTGTACCTAACATCACCACAACTCAATGCAAGATTAGATCATCCCATTGGGACCAAACCAAGATCACTCATCCGGTTTGATCACCAATGCCTCAACAAGCTAAAAGAAAACTTGAAACCAGCAGACCACAGAGCAAGACAGGGCAATTTAAACTTCTCTAGATGCAATGCAAGCTTGAAACAAAGCACTTGCAACTAGGCTGGAATTTTAGATGCACCGTATATGAATGCAACAATCTTAGACAGTAACTATTAGAATGCAACAGATTCAATCCGAACTAACCACTATATGATCCATTTTAAACAACCTAAACTGAATGCAAGAAAACACCCAGACATGATAATGAGCAATAGTTTCATCAAGATCATAGATTCAAGTAGTTTAGACATACTTCTAAATCCTACTTGATATCTCTGATGGATTAACTATGTCATTAACATCCAAGCAACAAAGAACCGGATTGAATCACTACCTATATGCTTATGGATGCAAAACAGTCTAAACAATTCTCATGATGCAAGTAGCAGAGACATTCAGTTCTACACACCATGACCAAAAGAGATATGACAATGCACGAGACAATACTAAACCACCACTATGATGCTTACGCAAGAACGAGAATCAGAACACAAAACAATGCAGTAAACAAGCCAGGGGATCCTGAGACCAACAACACTCCATGCACACCAAAGTATAAACTCTTATTAAGGGATAAAGGATTTGCTTACAGCTAAGGAATCTGGGCTGATTCCTTAAACCTCCATGAACACAGGTCAGTATTTCTTGTTGGGTTTAGCCCAACCCTTGTTTGGTCATTACTGCTTGAGGCAGCTTCAGACTTGGCTCTTGAGGAACACCTCCATCCTTTTCAAACTTGATGCTTAGCCCCCAATGCAACTCTTCTCGGATCAATACAGGTCACTGAGCTTGATGGTACTTCTGGTAGCTCACTTGAGTTTCTTTCTCTAGTTTGGCTGAGATTTGGATCCAAACTTGGAATGAGCTCAAGAGAGATCTAAAACCGTGTTCACCATTTCTTTAGCTTCAGTTCCTTTGGTCACCAGTCTCCCATAGAATTAAGTGATGACCACTCCTACTTATGTGCCTCTTGAGCTAGCAGCACACCACTTCCACAGCAGTGTCTTAATGCCACTAACTCTTCACACAAACAAACTCTCCATTGCTTCTCAATGGGCAGCGCCTTTTCTTACTTGGTTTGGTTAGACACTGAACACTTCTCATGTTCCTGTACAGCACTCAAACTCTAGAATATATCCACAAGCATTGGGATCAAAGCTTGACTAATCATCAAGTTTGATCTCCAATGTCAACAGCAATGCAACTTCCTAAATGACAATGCATGATCTGATAAGATAAAACACATTTCATTTAGGCAAAACTTGAAAGAATGAGAAGAAACAGAGAATAAACGGATAGAATAGAGTTTGATAGAGACTAGAAGAGATTTGGAGACTAAAAGCTTGAAACTTGGTTAAGAAACCATTTCGAGATGAAGAACACCAAGAACACTAGAGAGAAATAAGAGAGACTCGAAAATTGCTTGCTTTGATTAATGAGAGGAGTTACAAATATATAGGGGAGGAAACAAGGGTTTACAACGGGTAGAAGATAAGGTTTAGGATAAGCTTTCTCGCCAAGCATGTGGAGTCAACCGGTCTTAGGTGCGCCTAATTCAAACTTGTGGCTGGAGTGCTTCACACGCGAGATTCCTTTGGCATCTTGACCAGATGATCTTCCAGCACGAGCCAGCCTGTCCAACGCGCGCCTCAGTCAAGCTTGGTCTGCTTGGTAACTAGTAAGAGTAACTCTGGGTCGAGTTACTCTTACCCGGGTAAGTTTTCTCGTCCAAGGTAAACTTTCTTTTACCCACTTGTACGGATCACTTGTACGGCCTTGTACGGACCATCTGTACGGCCTTGTACGGACACCTCCAAACTTCTTCCTCTCCATTTCATAAGTCTTTTCCAGCCTTCCTAATAGATCATAACTCCATCTCTTATTCGGTTTAACACTCCCCCTCAAGCTTGACCATGTGGAACAAGTCAAGCTTGGAATGTCATGAGATCTTCCTCATTAAAAACCTTGCCAAAGAAAACCCTCCTTAGGGATAAAACCTCAGCAAGGAAAAGAGTAAAGACCTCATGACAGGGGATTAGTTTCACCTAGTGAGATCAATGAGTCCCAACCTCTAATGGATGGACTCAAGTGTCTTCTGTCTCGGAGCTTAGTAAACACATCAGCCAACTGGTGTTCACTCCGTGTATAGCAAGGTAAGATCACTCCATGGACTATCATCTGTCTTACCTTGTGGCAGTCAACTTCAATGTGCTTGGTTCTCTCATGAAACACTGAGTTGGATGCAATGTGGATTGCGGCTTGATTGTCACAATGCATGGTCATTGGTGTGGCTTGATCAATCTCCAAGTGCTTTAGTATTCCCTTGTCCAGACTAACTCATTAGTCAGCTTCAACATGGCCCTATACTCAGCCTCAACACTCGAGCAGGATACCACTTTCTGCTTCTTGCTCTTCCAAGTAACCAAGTTCCCACCAATGAACGTGCAATAGCCTGTTGTAGGCTTCCTATCTGCTCGATCTCCTGCCCAATCCGCATCATAGTATCCTACCACCTCAGTGCTTTTGTTGCATCGCATCCACACTCCTTGATTAGGTGAGCCATTCAGGTACATCAGAATCCGGTTAACCATGCTCCAATGATGTTCCTTTGGTCCTTGCATGTGTTGACTCACCTTGTTCACAGCAAAACATATATCAGGACGTGTAATGGTCAAGTAAATTAACTTACCAACAAGCTTTCTGTAAAGCTTGGCAACTTCAAACGGTTGACTGTCTTCAATCTCCCCCTCACGTGGAATCTTATACCCATCTTCTAATGGAGTCTTGACACTCTTCCCTCCAAGTCTACCTGCATCTTTCAAAAGATCAAGTGTATATTTTCTTTGAGAAAGGAATAAACCTTCCTTGGATCTACATATCTCAATCCCAAGGAAGTATTTCATTTCCCCCAAGTCTTTAATCTCAAAAACTGAGTTTAGAAAGTCCTTGGTTGATTGAATCCCAACCTTTCCTGTGATGATGATATCATCAACATACACAAGAAGGCCTACTATACCTGAGGAAGTGGTCAAGGTGAAGAGAGTGTGGTCGAGTTCAGTCTTCTTGAAGCCCTTCCCATTGAGAGTTGTGCTCAACTTGGTGTACCATGCTCTAGGAGATTGCTTTAGACCATAAATGGCCTTCTGCAATCTCAGAACGTTTCCATCTTTAACCAAGTGCTCAAGACCAGGGGGAAGCATGTACACCTCATCTTCAAGCTCTCCTTGAAGGAAGGCATTCTTCACATCCATTTGCCAAAGACCCCATTCTAAGTTCACAGCAAGGGAGAGAACTATCCGGATAGTATGCAGCTTGGCAACCGGAGCAAAGGTATCAATGTAGTCTTCTCCATAAGTTTGAGTGAAACCTCTTGCCACTAGTCTTGTCTTTTTCCTTTCAACCTTCCCATTTGGAAGATACTTGATAGTAAAGATCCATCTGCTGGTCACAGCCTTCTCCCCTTTTGGTAGCTTACTCTCAAACCAAGTATCATTTTTGATCATTGCGTCTGCTTCAGCTTCAACTGACTCCTTCCACTCCTTGTCTTGCACAGCCTCTTCATAGGATCTCGGTAACTGAATCTCATCCAAACTGATCATAAAGGCTTTGTGCTCTTCCGGGTAATGAATTAGATTGCAAACAGCTTGGGCAGGATGAGCAACTGCTTGAGCATTATAGTATACCCGGTTGTTGATCCAGTTGGATGGAGGGTTTCTCACCCTTGTACTTCTCCTCAAGGGTTGAACTTCTTGAGCTGCTTCTGGTTGAGCCTCCTCAACCTCTTCTTCTTCATGGTTTCTGGTACGGCCCTGGATAGGCTGTAACTCCCTGGATCTCTTGTAGGTGGGTAAATCCTTTGATAATCCTTGCAAACAGAGAATCAAGGACTCAATCTGCTTCAAGGCTTGTGGATCGATGTGGGACACAAGAGATATGGTACGTCTCCTGATACTCCAAGGCTTCTGATCTGGATATGACACACCAAAACAGAGAACCCACGCTGGATGTTACTCACCAGCAAGTCTCAACTCGCCAAAGCAAGAGCAGAGATGAAAAGAAACGTTTTTGATTGCTAAACTTGATTGATTCCTTATTCAGCTGACTGCATACAATTATATAAAAGAAAACACGAAATCCCTAATCCTAAACCAAATTGGTTTACTCTAATTCTAATCCTAATCCAATTTGAAATTGGTTTACAAAACCTAATCCTAATTGGTTTTGGTTTACCCTGGTTAATCTCAAAACAAAATTGCCTTTGGTTCAAATTAAAAACATTACAATCCTTTAAACAATCAGAGATTAAACCAATGGTTTAATTCCCTTTCCTTCTTCATGATGCCCACGACTTTAACTGAGTACTGGAGTGTCTCCTGATGGTCTTTGGATCCTCCACGTGCTGTTGCTTCATCCATCTTGACCTCTCCATGTCCACACTGTTTCATGATCATCCCAAGACTATCAGAGGCCGCATCAAGTCTCTTATCCTTCTCTCTGTCTAATACTTCATAGACCATTCCAATGAGACATTGAAACTGCTCATTCAGCCAAGCTTTGATCAGTAGTTTAGCTAGCCAATACATTGGATCCTTTGACTTGAGCTTGAGCCTGCTCAGGATCGCACCATACTCTCTCCCTTCCAAAGGATTTGTCCTCAAATCCAAGTCTTGTAAGATGGCAGTACCTTGAACAATCAACTCGAAACTCTTGACTGTTTTAACCACGAATTGATTCATGTCTTTGCACACACAAACCTCTTCTCCTGGTTTGAATACAAAGTGCTGCAATCCTTTCACGTGCCTTAGATATATCTCATTGCAAACAGAACTTAGAGCAAGCAGTTTCTCCTCTTTAACAACAACAAGTTTCTGTTTTGCTCTTCTAAGCTGGTTCTGATCAATTATGGATCTGATCAAAAACGTGTTACCTGCTGACTCTCTTATCTTATCACAGCAGCTACTTAGGATCACACCATCCTCTCTCCCTTCAAAAAGATTTGACCTCAAATTTTGTTCTTCAGGAGTGAAGAAACCTTGCAGATCAAGCTTGTATGAAACTGTTTTCTGAGCCAGATTGTTGTTGTGCCTTCTACTAACACTCAAGCTTCCTCCTGGTTCAAAAACGACTTGCTGCAAGCCCTTAACAACTCTCAGATGCTCCAATAAGCTGGACTGGAAGTATAAAGTAGACAAGGTCAGTAAACTACAAGTTAAAGACTGAAAGCTTTCACCTTGATCAATCACAGGAGGCACCAATTCATGAGTTGTAGATGACTCTCCAGGCACTTTTTCTTCTTGTTTTCTTTGATCAGACACGAGCTCACACAATACTTGTATGTGTACTTCTTTATCAGCTGCAGACGTGGGTAAAGGATTCTCTGGTGGTGAGTATGGCAGTGCAGTTTCCTCCCATTGAAAACCAGGTATGTACCTAAAACTCAAGGCTATTTTGAGCTCATCCCAAGTTTCCAGTTGTTCTTCTTCATACCAGCGTACTTCTTCCTCTTCCCTCCACCATTCCTTAGCCTCACCTCTCAGTAGACTAATAGCAAAGGCTAAGCTTTCCTGTGAAGGTATTTGATTATGCAGGATAAAGTTGTCTATGCCTACAGCCCATGATATAAAAGCTGTGGGACATCTTCCTCCAACAAAGACCTCAGGTATTATCATGGTGACGTGTGTGGTGTCAACCAAGCTCCTAGGGTTTGTTGATTTTGTTGTTGTGGTAGTTTCTCTTCTCTGTCACTCTTCTCCTCTTCCAAACGAATTTGGTGGTAGATCAGATACCAAAGAGACAAAAATCGTGTGCAGTTGATGAAAACCAGATTAAGATCTGTTACCCTAACCTTCAAGAGGCTCTGATACCACTTGGTACGGCCCTGGATATGCTGTAACTCCCTGGATCTCTTGTACGTGGGTAAATCCTTTGATAATCCTTGCAAACAGAGAATCAAGGACTCAATCTGCTTCAAGGCTTGTGGATCGATGTGGGACACAAGAGATATGGTACGTCTCCTGATACTCCAAGGCTTCTGATCTGGATATGACACACCAAAACAGAGAACCCACGCTGGATGTTACTCACCAGCAAGTCTCAACTCGCCAAAGCAAGAGCAGAGATGAAAAGAAACGTACTTGATTGATTCCTTATTCAGCTGACTGCATACAATTATATAAAAGAAAACACGAAATCCCTAATCCTAAACCAAATTGGTTTACTCTAATTCTAATCCTAATCCAATTTGAAATTGGTTTACAAAACCTAATCCTAATTGGTTTTGGTTTACCCTGGTTAATCTCAAAACAAAATTGCCTTTGGTTCAAATTAAAAACATTACAATCCCTTAAACAATCAGAGATTAAACCAATGGTTTAATTCCCTTTCCTTCTTCATGATGCCCACGACTTTAACTGAGTACTGGAGTGTCTCCTGATGGTCTTTGGATCCTCCACGTGCTGTTGCTTCATCCATCTTGACCTCTCCATGTCCACACTGTTTCATGATCATCCCATGACTATCAGAGGCCGCATCAAGTCTCTTATCCTTCTCTCTGTCTAATACTTCATAGACCATTCCAATGAGACATTGAAACTGCTCATTCAGCCAAGCTTTGATCAGTAGTTTAGCTAGCCAATACATTGGATCCTTTGACTTGAGCTTGAGCCTGCTCAGGATCGCACCA
>CAJHQP010011988.1:0-13488 GCA_905132765.1 Moricandia arvensis
ATTATGTTTAGACCAAAATTATGACGTTATTATGAAATTTTGCTCAGTTTGGGAGGTTTTAGGAGAGTATATGTAACCTTTTGATGTTTGGGGATTTGAGGTTTGGAGCTTCGGTTTTTAGGGTAAGAGACATTTTGGAGGGGCTAATTGGTTCCGTAAAACTACTAGTTAATTAGACCACTCATGATCAACTTTGTGAGTACGCACTAATTGGGTCGTCAAATTCTTACACATACAAATTAAGACCTAAAACATAAAAAATTTTTGAAAGTATAACTGGGCGAGTACAAATTCATATAGTACAGTAAATTTACGACATTAAATTTAGTAGAGACAATACGGACCTACAAATTGGTGTAAATCGTTTATACGAAAATTAAAGAAATGTTGTTACATAGATATATTAAATAGGATATAAATCACTTCCGCAAGATAAATCTTATATTTCAAACTGCTTGAGTGAGTATACTCGCATAATGTAAACACGTAAATTTTGTGTTCTTAGGAGATAAAGCTCTACAGCATATTCTGATTAGAGTTTATTTATCTAGGAGATGAAAATTGTATCATTAATCCGAATCATTATGAATACGGTTTAGAACAACCGATGGTGTTTATCTAATAAAGCTTGGATAAACCTCTTTAAAACTTTTTGTATTTATAGGTGGTCCCTATGTGGTCGTATGGTGGTTTGTCCCTCTTTAGTCGCTAATATTTGTAACCTCGCTCTTTACGACTTATTGGTATACTCAATTGGACCACTTTGGTGCGCTAAGCTCTAGTTCGGGTATTCTGGTCGTAAATGTATTTGGGACTCTCTTTACGCGCTAGTACGTTAGAACACATTAATATCCTAGTCCCGCAATGTGGTCTTAAATTTACGACACAATGAACGACAGTGAGCTGAATTCTTTATTCACTACAAGGCATTTAGGCGAGCAATCTTGGTTCTCTCCTCTTTCAGACTTAATCTCTAGGGGCAATACCGAATAAGACACATTCACCAGGAGGTAATAATAGATAATATATAGCGGGATTATATATATATATATATATTATATATATATCTAATTTATAGATTTTAGCGTGGTTGAGTTAAGGTAGAATATTAGATGTAAGCTTTTTGAAAATAGTTTAGGATAGAGAGATAGATTATAGAGATAGATATATAAATTGACATATTAGTAATATGGTTTGATATAGAAGGATTCTTTATAAATTACATCATTACATTTTGAATGGTGTTTTCTTAATGTTTCAGATTGGACGATATTTACTTCTGTTCATAATGCGACACTAGTAGAATAAGAGACTTTAGTGAACTCTGCGGCAGTGTCCGGTAGAGAAACTCCTGAGCCGCCGATAGTAACGCGTTTCTACGGAAAGTCGTTTTCGAATCATATGGTATTGGTCTACGACCTCGGTCACATCTTCATGCGGGCCAGGGTGCACTGTCTCTCCTGGTAACAGGCTCAACTTCCCAGTGTAAATTGTGGCCCACCTCCTAGGCGCCATATCACACTTAACCGCAGCGCCCTATTATTTCGCAATTTTCAAGCAACGCAGCTGTATTCTTCCAATATGAAGACCCGCCGCCATTCACTGGCATAGCGATCAGTAACAGCCTCATAGCAAGTGTTATGATGCGTACACGCCTCGGCGTTATGTAGATTACTGCAGCTCACTCAGCAAGGGCATGCAAGATATCGAGCCGCATCTATCACAGATCTACACAGGCAGGGCATCGCCAAAACGCAGCGCTCCTTAATAAAGCTCCTTACACGTCAGCATCACAGAAGTTGCAGCCTTCACTGTATCAGTCCTCAAGGCTCGCCTCCTGGTAGCTTGCTAAGACGCTGGTCCATATGGATAGCTGCTCGCGGCTCATTGCAGCTTGCTCCGCAGCTCGTTGCACATCAGACCATATCCTAGATTTGGCTGGTTTGGACCAAAATCTCATATGCACAGGATATACAGTGGGAAGAACATTACTCTCAGAATAGCGCTATATCATTTAGGCTGGAGGGCTCCGACCAAGGTACATTTTTGAGACCATCATTCATCCCGATACTGACTCTAATACCATTTCTGGATAAATGTCAATTATTTGATTATTTTTAATTATATTATATAAACACCTTTAGATTATAATCAGGTTAACATATGGGTATGTTTTGTTGTTGTTCCAAAGTGTTGCTGTTTCGGTTGGTTTCTGCACGTTAGTTGTGTGGAGAATCAAATATAGGCAATTTGTGATATCCATGCAGATGCGCAAAACTCTTCACTGTGTGGTAAGTGACTCTCTCGAATACATGTTCATCTCAGGCTCTGCTGAAGCGAAGATTTTGCAGCTGCATCACTTAGGTTCTAAGGGTTGGCTCATCAGCTGTGGTTTAACATATTTCGAGTTTTATTGAATATGATATATGTATTGTTGGATATAAATTATTTACACTTTGATTAAATTATCGGTTAATTCAATTAGTTTTTAATTTCATGCATTATATTCTTTCTATGTTGTCACCTTTATAATTACGAGGTCAAGAGCTGCAACAAATTAAAAATACTCTATTGATTCTGAGCGCGCAAAAATAGGTTTGGTAAGGATTAGTGTACTGGCCTAGCCGTGTTGTAATTCATAAAAAGGCTGAAGGAAGCGGGTTTCAACAAGATAGGCTGCGAGTCAACGACGGTACAAAAATAGTCTTTCGTTACGGTCGATTTGGAAGGAAGAAGGTGGATGGGACTAAAGGGGGATTGTACAAGTCCAACAAGGAGAGCATTTACTCAGCAAATTGACGCTTGGAATTGGCTTGAAGGCTTACACTGGGAATTTTGGCTCGCACTCGATCGGTTCCTTCTTGGGGACGTAGTTCCTTTTCATTAGTGCCTGCGATGTCTAGTACGCGCGATGACCGTGTAATAGACGTACGTAGGGATCTACAAGCCTTGGTCCTTGGATTACTTGCTTATCTAGATATTCGCTGATCAGAATCAGAAGTATTTTTCTTCGTAGCGTGTCTCTAGCAGGACAGATCACTACCACATTCGTCTGTGGCGAGCGCGGCATCACTAATATAGATAGTATAAAGAGTCTTTAATTGTAGATGTAATGTCTATATATAATACTTTTGATTTAGGCTGTTTTGATGCACTCGCCTCCATGTAGTCATTTTGAAACTTTCATTTGTTTTTTTTTATATACATGTCTTAAGAAGGATAAGCTCGAATAAGATGTAAGCACCAATACGGTTGGCCTGTACTCTAATACCAAGGCATGATCATCAAAAAGAACAGATGCAAACATGCCGGGAAATAGGTAAAGTAATCTCTTTTAAGCATTGCTGTAATGCATGATTGACAGTGTTACATTGTAGCGTAGACACTATGTATAGTAAGGCGTGGAATTCATCCAGGATGTGCAGACTCTCGTTGTGACGGTAAAGACAAAGAAGCTTGGATACGGATTGAAGAGTATCTAGATGAGATAGGGTTACACGTTGTCAGCTTTCCACCATCCAACAAGACAAAAATTTTGAGGAGGTAACATATTTGATTTTTAAAATTTCTGTTATATAAAATTTTTGATTTTTAATTCAGCGACTAATTAATTTATTATTTGAAGGTTGTCCCGAAGAAAAGGGGACGTTTAGTTGGGATCGGAACTGTCAACGATGTCCCAAGGGCGAGAGCTGAACACACTGCAAGAAGGGAAGAAGAGTCCTCTCTCCGGAGGGATTTGGCAGCAGCCAACAATGTCATAGCATACCACAACAACAAATTTAAGGCTATGGCAACCTTCTGCGATCTCATGATAGAGTCAACCACCAACCTCAACCCGACTGTTGCCGCTGCGTGGCAGAATCTACGTGGGAGATTAAACCCAGGGCCCACTCCGGAAGAGCAGGCGGATTTAGAGAGACGTGCGGATCAGACTAGTTCTGATCTCTTGCACGAGATCAACCTAAACAATTAATTTGTTTTTCGGTTTAAATTTATTTATATTAAGAATGTATATTATGAATATTATTAGATTTATTGATCTTCACTCGATATTTTCTTTTCAATTTATCAAATTTTAAAAATTAAAAAAATGAATAATTTTAATATTTTGATTAATTAAACTATTTCGTAAAAATTAATAGTTTAGTCGTACATTAGTCTCAACGTTACGACCAATGAACCTCTACTATAGATGTAATGTAGTCATAAGGTTACGACCAATGAACCTCTACTGTAGATGTAAAGTAGTCGTAATGTTACGACTAGATTACCTCCATTGTCGAGGTTCTTTAGTCGTTAATGAACGACCAACCTACGACTAACATTTACGTCTTCTTTACGATCACCCGTGTTACGTTTCGATTACGATTAGCTCTATTAGTCGTAAATATATGACTACTTTACGACCAGCGCTTTTGGTCGTACGTTACGACCATGTTACGTCTAAATGTGTATTACGACTAGGGTTTAACGACCAATTGGTTTTGGAAGTAAGTTGGTCGTAATGTGCCAATTACAACCAACTTACTACCAATTATGTAGTCGTTATGTCCATGTATTCTTGTAGTGCAAGCATGCATGTACTGGAGGAGAACACAAAAGCTTACTCCTGAGGTAAAAAAAATCACTAGCACCAGCAGTTAGGTATGAACGGTTTAGCATTATATTTTTCTTTATATCTCTACTTGTAAATTGTAGGGGATTCATAACATCTGTGATCGAAGAGACTAATCATATGTGGAGGTGAATACATTGATAATGATGGTTGAGTGTGCTGAGGCTTGTGTTATATGGTTTTGTTTCTAGGTTAGAGAAAGTCTGACTTTTATTTCAACATGAGGTACTTTGAAGACAGTGTAACAGCTGGTGAATGTGACGATGTTGAGAAGGTCGTGGTCGTGAGCAGGTGGAGACCATGAAGATTAGCTTTCGATTTTTTTTTTAAAATTTGGTTTATTGCAAACCAAATTTTTGATTTAGTGTAAACCAAATTTTTGTTTACTCTGATAAACCATTTTATTTTTGTAAGGAATTTTAATTTATAAAAAATTATTTTTATTTGTATTTTGTAATTTATTTATTTTTGAATATTTTTTTAACAAAACCATATAAACTTTACTATAATGTTTACCATATAATAGAAAACTATAACATACATTATTATATGGTTCACAGACTATAGCATTTATAAAACTGCTATAGAGAAGGGACTTATTATAGTTATGACAGATGTAACGGTTTCAGTAACGCTAATAAGGACATATAATAGCTTTTTCATACGTTAAGAAAATCCATTTTCTGTAGTTTGATAAATGTAGTTTGATGGTTAACCTTCTACTCTCGAAACTGATATATGTTTTTTGTTTGATGTTTACCATTGTCTTCTAAGGTTCATTATTGATCATGAAGTCCATGCTTTTACCCAAACAACATGGCATGAATGTTACTGGGGACCATGGTCCAGCTGGAAATTAGTTCCACATAAGAGGAAAGATAACGGGTGGCAGTCATTCATTGTAAGTGTTTGTTTCCCTCTCCTTTCCCATTAAGTATAGATTTTTGCTAACTACAATTTACTTCTAATAACTTGTCTTCTTTTGTAGCAAAACTACTACCGGAAAGACAAGTTCCGTGAAGAGATCTACTTAAAATTGAACCTCTAGAATCAATTACAATATGTGGACGCATCACCCAGAAAAAGAAAGATGGAAAGCAACCTAAATATATCAGTGATAAAATTTGGGAAACAAGCCTTGCGAATTGGTCGACAGATAAGGCAAAATCCAAGAGTCAATCAGCAGCTAGTTCCCACACTTCTACTCCTCCAGGGATGAATGCATCTCTGTCTTGGATGATTGAATCCGACCATATCTATGTTTTTCTATGGTTTTATTTGTGTTTCAGGGTTTAGGAAGAAGCCCTGGCGTGCCTGCAAAGGCACGGACTTGCCTTCCTTATATAGAATAAGGGGTGGTTACTTCTTAACCATTGCATCCCTTCGGTATCAATTCTGGCCATTGATTTAATCAATGGTCAAGATCACACCCATTAGCCTAGGGCAGTTACCAGACGTCCCTGACATACCCAACTTCCCCTAGACATGTCACACACAAGCCCAGGATGGTTGCCCAATCCCCTGGTCCAATCCCAAGTGCCCACCGGTTCATAGCCATCATTGACCAACCAACCGGCCCGGTAACTGTCCGGACCCGACCCAATGGTCCGAGCTTCGAACACTCCGTCTAACTCTCCCAGTTGAGTAGGATCTCGGTCTGATAACACATTTGGAAAACGTCCCATACCATTCTCCAAAGTGTCACACTTCCATGAATGTCCCATAACATCCACAAGAGTGTTTATAATATACCTCAATCTCCATCACACTGAGATACATAACGTATGCTCACTTGTTTTGGAACGGCCACCAAGGAATAACACTTAACCTCAGTAGAGTGCTGCACGTTTATTTCAACCTAAGCCACTCTCTGGTCCATATTACTTCCCTTGTACAGGTCGTCCATACAAAGGTTTTTTATTGCGTCCCTTCGCCCAATCCGTCTATTACTTATAAATAACTAGATCGACCAACCTTTATGTTTCAGGATCTTGCCCTTGGATATCATATCTTGGCTAAGCCGGTTCATCTTAGAACTTTCCCGTTCACAAGCATGAAACCCAATCTTGCCTCAACTCTCACTTGGCTCACCACAGCTAAGGTTCCAAGTCCTCTTAGTTTTCAGAAATAATATCGGTCTGGAACTCAACATCTTTGAGCACTGTCCTTAACAGGATCAAGCATGCTCTGATACCAACTTGTAAGACCCAATCCGGCTTTCCAGGCCACGGTCAAGCCTCACGTCGCTCGGTCCTCTTCCGGACCGAACCTCTAATTTTTTTCGCCCTTTATCTAAATTATCGCCCATAGGCGAGGGCAAACTTATATCTTAGCTCAAGACTACCTTAGTCATTCTCTAGCTTAGATCAGTTCAACTCATATGCAGCGGATTATACTATATTAACCATTGGTCTAAAACCAATCTAACACTTGTCCAATCTAATCGTCTATGCCTTGGTTAGTTCACTTAACTACCTTACAGCTTATAGATCGATCTTTACATGGTACAAGTCATACAATTCTGAGGTTCCATTCCCCTAAACCTTTCTACCAGTATCCTAGCAAGATACTACTTTATCCACGTATTTGATAAATCATACCTTCGCCACATCCACGGAGCTTGTTATCTCATCGGTCCAGCTGAATTGTTTAGCTCATCTTCTTATCTACCTTAGCTAGCTCATCTAGCTCATCGAGCCGACTCACCTCAGCTAGCTAGAAACGAGCTAAGGCCAGCTGCCTCAGCTTGTTTAACTAGCTCATCCAGCTAGCTAAGCTGAACCACTTCACCTGAGGTTCCATCTACTCTCTTCCAGCTGATAGAGCTACAGGATAGCTGAGCCCAGCTCCTTGCCAACTCGTCCAACTCTCTTATACCTGCATAAACATCTCCCCTTGGGTACTTAGTCATTCAACCAACCATCCCCACTGACCAAGTAACCTTTGGGAAGTCTTCAGTGGTAAATGACATGCATCTGGCTCTTCTCAGCTCATGCATCATCCTTATGATTTGTAGAATATGATACCAAGTCCCTCTTTTGGACTAACAATACTCATCAGATCCTAAGTCAATCAACCAACCACCCTACATGACTCATACCTGATGAGTCTTCACGCATACCTAACCGGCCATGGAACCTTGTCCCATTGAACCTGATCAGTCTTACACTTACAACCGATGCATCCTTTGATCAATCAGATCAGACACCCTGATCCATCATCTATGGATCAGTTCGTCCATCCTTGCCAAGATCAGATAACACACGGCCTTCCATGAATAACCACACCAGCTCAATGCTTGTGTCGGTCCTTAGAATGAATCTCTGGCCTAAAAATGACATCCTTCAAACCTGCTCCAAAAACTAATTAAAATTTATGATAATTCATGATAAATCATCACTAAGAGATTCCCATAATTGGAATCTACCAAATCCATTCGGATCATATAAGAACAGTTCATGGGCAGTCCCCATGAACCATGTTCATGTTTAGTGTTACTTAGAACATTACCTTGACCCTTGAACGTGTGTGTGTTCAAAAGACACATAGTAAGTTTGGGATGTGTTCATTCATGATTAAAATCCACCCAAGGGTCGTGCATCACTTCCCCTTCAGTACCCATGAAACTACCTTTCTACACACATCTGCCTCCAAGGCTGTCTCAACCATTGGAAGTGCTTTCCGTCCCTATATATTCTCTCCTGGCTATTTGAGTGTATTGTATGGATATATAGGAAGCCTAGGTCATGCCAAACATTAATCAAAACTCATCAGAGGGTCGACCTCAACTTCTTTCTTCATTGCCCTCCAAAACTGCCTCTTTGTTGCCTTTGAATGCATCTCTGTCTTGGATGATTGAATCCGACCATCTCTATGTTTTTCTATGGTTTTATTTGTGTTTCAGGGTGTAGGAAGAAGCCCTAGCGTGCCTGAAAAGGCACGGACTTGCCTTCCTTATATAGAAGAAGGGGTGGTTACTTCTTAACCATTGCATCCCTTCGGTATCAATTCTGGCCATTGATTTAATCAATGGTCAAGATC
The DNA here is from genome assembly GCA_905132765.1 of Moricandia arvensis. Classification (NCBI taxonomy): domain Eukaryota; kingdom Viridiplantae; phylum Streptophyta; class Magnoliopsida; order Brassicales; family Brassicaceae; genus Moricandia; species Moricandia arvensis. The sequence continues at coordinate 8,660 of CAJHQP010011988.1, forward strand.
ACACTCATTCGCCTAGGGCAGTTACCAGACGTCCCTGACATACCTAACTGCCCCTAGACATGTCACGCACAATCCCAGGATGGTTTCCCAAGCCCCTGGTCCAATCCCAAGCCCCTGGTCCAATCCCAAGTGCCCACCGGTTCATAGCCATCATTGACCAACCAACCTGCCCGGTAACTGCCCGGACCCGACCCAATGGTCCGAGCTACCAACACTCTGTCTAGCTGAGTTGAGATGATCCCCAGCTGACCCATCTGAGTGAGCTAGTCCATCCAGCTCAGGGAGCTGACACACTCTACATGAGCTCCAAGTGAGCTTCGTGCAGCTCGTTGAGCTTCTTGTTCGCATCACTCAGCTGTGATACACTTCGTACAGCTTGATATCTTCATCTTATTAAATCCTTCTAAAAACCTTGGTCTATTTTGAGACCTAGAGTTAGTTTTCCCATGATTCATTCACTTCATCGATCTGAGTTGAGCTGACCAGTAGCTGATCCAGCTGAGTAAGCTAGTCCATCAGCTTATGCTAGCTGAAAAAACACTGAGTGAGCTGTTAGAATTGTGAAAATATGAGGAGAATAGTTGAGTTTATGTGAGATTTGGGTGAAGAACAATGAAGAACAGAGTAAGAACAAGAGCGTTAGTTTCTGCACACTTTAGAGAGAGAGGAGAGAGAGAGTGACGAATTTGGAGATTAAGAGAGAGAAGGGAGATTATTCTCCTTGCTTACATTCATTCTGATATGTTACATTATATAGAAATACAAGAAACAAAAGGAAACAATAAAATAATGACTCTAGACCACATGGATAGTGACAGGTCATGAACAGCTATATTCCTTAGAGAGACATGTGACTCTCTCCATTTGAATTCAAACTGGTCTAACAATGCTCCAAAGGTCTCCTTGCCTTCTTCTAGTCAGAGTACACGAAATATCTCCTTAACTTTCCTCCCAAGGCAAGTTAGGTCAAGTTAGATACCTTGTAGAGCAAGACTGTACAGACTAACTTCCACCTCAAGTATCCAGAGCATTTCTTCTCTTTGTCTCTTTTATTTCTCTTTGGTTCTTCATCTCAATACTCCCCCTCAAGATTGAACATAGGGACTGGTCAAGCTTGGAAACATGAAGAACTTCCCTCATTAAAACCTTAGTGTGCAAAACCCAGTGGGACAACAAAAAAACACACTAAGGAAAAAGAGTAGAAGCCTTCATGTTAGGAGAGTCAGTGAGAAGTGAGGTCTATGAGTCCCAACTTAGAGTGGACGAACTCACAGACTTTGGTGCTTGCTGCCTTTGTGAAGATATCAGCTAGCTGATCTTCACTTCTTGTGTAACAAGGTAAGATGATTTGCTTCTCCACAGCTTGTCTAACCTTGTGGCAGTCTACTTCAATGTGTTTGGTCCTTTCATGGAAGACTGAGTTGCTGGCAATGTGAATAGCAGCTTGATTGTCACAATGCATTGTGATTGGTGATGTAGTCTCAATCCCCAAGTCCCCAAGCAATCCCTTGATCCATATCAACTCATTGGTGAGCTTTCTCATAGCTCTATACTCTGCCTCAGCACTAGAACATGATACAACCTTCTGCTTCTTGCTCTTCCAAGTCACCAAGTTGCCTCCAATGAATGTGCAATAACCAGTAGTTGATTTCCTATCAACCCTATCTCCTGCCCAGTCAGCATCACAATATCCTACAATTTTTGTGCTTCCATTGCACCCCATCCATACACCTTGACCAGGAGCCTCCCTTAAGTATCTCATGATCCTCTCAACCATGTTCCAATGGTGTACTTTAGGCGCCTGCATGTGTTGACTGACTTGGTTCACAGCAAAGCAAATGTCTGGTCTAGTGATGGTCAGATAGATGAGTTTCCCAACCATCCTTCTATACTTCTTGACATCATCAACTGGGGTGTTTTTAAACTCCCCCTCTCGCAGCACTTTGTAGCCATCTTCAAGAGGAGTTTTGGCTGGTCTTCCTCCAAGGTTTCCTGCCTCAGTTAAAAGATCAAGTGTGTACTTCCTTTGAGATAAGAAGAGCCCCTCTTTAGAGCGGCATACTTCAATCCCAAGGAAGTACTTGAGTTCACCTAAATCCTTAATGTCAAATACAGATTTGAGGAATACCTTGGTTTCTTGGATGCCCTCTTTGTCACTGCCTGTGATGATTATATCATCCACATAAATCAAGATGACCACAATGCCTCTTGGACCAGGAAGAATGAATAGGGTGTGATCAGCGTCTGATTTCGTGAAGCCTCTTCCATTTAATGTAGTACTCAGCTTGTGATACCAAGCTCTTGGTGATTGCTTCAGTCCATAGATTGCCTTCTTGAGTCTTAGAACATTTCCAGGCTTTACCAAGTGCTCTAGACCAGGAGGAGGGTGCATGTAGACCTCATCTTCTAGCTCTCCTTGAAGGAAGGCATTCTTGACATCCATCTGCCATAATTCCCACTCCAAATTTGTTGCAAGTGATAGAATGATCCGGATTGTATGTAGCTTGGCTACTGGTGCAAATGTATCAACATAATCCTCTCCATATGTCTGAGTGAAGCCTCTTGCAACCAGTCTTGTTTTGTGCCTCTCCACCTTGCCATTTGGTAGGAACTTGATAGTGAACACCCACTTGCTTGACACAGCTTTCTTTCCCTTTGGGAGTTCACTTTCATACCAAGTATCATTGATGATCATGGCATTTATCTCATCTCCAACTGAGTTTCTCCACTCCTCAAGCTCCATTGCTTCTGCATATGATCTTGGTACATACGCTTCATCTAAACCAACAATAAAAGCTTGATGCTCAGATGGCAATTGAGCAAAGGAGCATACTGCTGAAGTGGGATGAGCTACTGCTTGACTGTTGAAGTAGACTCTTGTGTTCACCCAGTTAGAAGGATCTTTCCTTATCCTTGTACTTCTTCTCAAAGGTTGAACCTCCTGAGCTTGTTCCTCTTGCTGCTCTTCTCCCTCATGAACTTGAGCAGTCTCCTGATCTTGTGCACTCTCCTGATCATGAGCATCTGAACCTTGTTGCTGTTCTGGTTCTTGTTCATTGCCTCCATATACTAGCCACGTACTCTCCTTCTTCTTATGCATATCCTTTCTATGATGAACCATTTTCTTTTCTTCCTTGAAAAGGTTGTGAGCTCCTTGTTCTCTTTGGACCAGAGAACACACCTCCTCTAGGTTTGGAAGCTTGGATTCTCTTAGGATATGCTTTATAAGCTGGTTGTAAGATGGATTGAGATTCAGGAGAAGACTGAAAACCTTGTCTTGTTCATATCTTTCCCTTATGACCGCTGGATCTAAAGAGAAAGGTCTAAGCACATCCAGCTCTGCCCATAGGCTTCTGAACTTACCAAAATATTGATTGAACTCTACTTCCTCCTGGCTTAGGTTGTTGATAATCCTCTTGACTTCAAACACACGACTCAGGTTGGAGAGATTACCATAAACAGTTTGCAGACTCTCCCATAGATCCTTGGCGGTTTCACAGTGTGAGTAAGCCTCCAAAATTGATTCTGAGAGAGAGTTGTGGATGATCCCAAGTGCTTGTTGGTCCTCTCTGACCCACTTGTCTTCATCCCTCACGCAAATAACCTGACCATCCTCTTGAGTCGTCCTCTTTGATGCTTCAACCTTCATGATATGGCTGTCCCAAAGTCCATGACTTCCCAAGGTAACTCTGGCCACTCTTGACCAAAGTAAGTAGTTAGTACCCTCAAGGGTTACTGGAATCAAGCTTCTCCTTTCTATTTCCATGGTAGACTTTCTTTTACCCAATGGATAAAGCTATTGTCCAGTGGGTAAAGATGAAGAACACAGAAATTTTAGAAAACAGAAAAAAGAATGAGAGCTTTGAATAACCAGAGAGTTGAGAAGCTTAGATGCTCTAATGAAGATACTCTAATAATAGAATGAAGAGAAACAGAGTAGACAAGAGTGAAACAGAGAAAACAGAGTATGAAAAACAGAGTATGAAAAACAGAGTAACTGGAAAACAGAGTAAATGGAAGAACAGAATGGTTTTGGCGGAATCTAAAGAGTTTAGGAGCTTAAAGCTCTGATGAGCTTAAAGCTCTGATACCATGTTAGAATTGTGAAAATATGAGGAGAATAGTTGAGTTTATGTGAGATTTGGGTGAAGAACAATGAAGAACAGAGTAAGAACAAGAGAGTTAGTTTCTGCACCTTTAGAGAGAGAGGAGAGAGAGAGTGACGAATTTGGAGATTAAGAGAGAGAAGGGAGATTATTCTCCTTGCTTACATTCATTCTGATATGTTACATTATATAGAAATACAAGAAACAAAAGGAAACAATAAAATAATGACTCTGGACCACATGGATAGTGACAGGTCATGAACAGCTATATTCCTTAGAGAGACATGTGACTCTCTTCATTTGAATTCAAACTGGTCTAACAATGCTCCAAAGGTCTCCTTGCCTTCTTCTAGTCAGAGTACACGAAATATCTCCTTAACTTTCCTCCCAAGGCAAGTTAGGTCAAGTTAGATACCTTGTAGAGCAAGACTGTACAGACTAACTTCCACCTCACGTATCCAGAGCATTTCTTCTCTTTGTCTCTTTTATTTCTATTTGGTTCTTCATCTCAATATGAGCTACCTCCAAGTTTCTCCTAGCTGTTCAAGCTTCTTCCGAGCTGCCCCGAGCTGGTCAGCTTCCCCGCGGCCTCGTCCAGCTACCAGATGGCTTGTCCAGCTCGTTTGAGCTTGTTTCCTTATACATTTGGTTAAGTCTCAATGTCCTGAAGCCCTTAACCTTTCTTTTAGGCCATGGAACGCTTGTCTTTAGGTCACATGACCT
>CAJHQP010011989.1:0-13484 GCA_905132765.1 Moricandia arvensis
AGCCAAAGGATGAGTTTGGGTGAAGTTTGGGTCCCGTGCAAAGTTAGGGCAAGACCTCCGGAGACTGTCTAAGAAGGCTTTAGGAGTGTTTAAAGATGTGCAAAGCTAGGGTCAAGTCCAGGAGGGACTTAGACACCATTTAGAGACATTTGGGAGGAGATGGTCGACCGTGCAAAAATAGGGCGAACCGTACGGACTTGTACGGACCGTGCAAAAATAGGGCGACCCAAAGAAGTTTCCATTTGGCCTTTAAAGATGGTTGGGGAGTTTGTGCAAAATAGGGCGAGTGGTACGGACAGGAGGTCCGTACCATCGACCGTGCAAAGCTAGGGCGAAATGCTTTCCCGGGATGAACTAAAATGAAGCCGTGCAAACTTAGGGCGCAAGTGATGCTTGTTCTGATCAAGAGGAATCAAATTGGCATCAAGGGAAGATGCCATGCGCCAGCAAGGAAGAAGAGATAAGATGACAGGCTGGTTACTTGCTGGAAAGGAAGAGTAAAGGAGACTATGAATCTAGCCAAAGAACCAGCCTGATTCATGGGAGCCTATGGGCAACCAATCACAAGCATTCCTTGCCTTGACCAGATTCAAACTTGCCAGCCATCCTAGCCATTCATTCTCAAGTGATTTATCAGCCATTAGATTTAGGTTTCTGATTGAAAAGCTTGTAAGCCTATATAAAGGCATGTTAGGCGATTTTGTAAGCTTAAGGGAGTAAGGGGGATTTCCCCTCTCCACTTCATAATAAACAGAGTGTTCTTGAGTCAGATTCCCTCTAATCTACCCCTTTCTTAATCTCTAATCTTTCTTAGTCTCTCTAATCTATCTTAGTCTCTTCTAATCTCTGTTTCTGATTCAAGTTCATGAGTTAAAGATCAGACCTTTCTCATCATCATTCAAGCTTTCTCTCCTGCCATGAATGGCGATTTCATTCACACAGCATGAGCTTATGATTTCCAACATGGTATCAGAGCCAGGTTCATCAGATCTTGGTGATAGCATCCGCAAAAACACAGTGCTCTCTCCTCAGCTCAAGAACAAACCTTGAAGACAACATAGATCCAGTTCTGCTCATTCAAGAAGAAGAAGGCTGAAGCTTGAGTCAAGTCCGTGGTTCCCTTTCCTCTCTCATATCCATCCTGATGGTGATTGTTCTTGGAAGCAAAGGTGTATGGAAAGGCCTAGCTAACCTGATCCAAAGCTTCTTGTCCAGAAGCTGTTCATCATCTCATTTCAAAGTGAAAGCTGTCTTAGAAAGATGGCGCCTTGGATTATTGAAGAAAGGAGGGTCTTTGAGCTGTTTGGTACAAGATGGTGGCCATTGACTTAAGGAGAAGGAGGTGGGGTGACGATCCAGATTCCAAAATCCAACAAAAGCCTTGGTGGTTTGCATCTAGAGACTAAGGAACCAACCTGGTTCCTTGAGTAAGCAAATCTTAAACTCATCTTGATATTGAGACTGTGATAATGACTCTTGCTGTGTGTTGAGTATGTGATTGAAACCTGAGGATATTATGAATGATTGCTTGATTATATTATCTTGAATCTGTCCCAGGATGCTTAATAAGTCTTGTTTGGTGATTGAGAATTTAAAAATGCTTGCTTAAGTTCTAAATGATGCTTGACATGATATTAGATAGTATGTTCTGAATCTGCTTGCATACATGAATAGAAACTTGTTAAAGTAGAGCATTTGGGTCTGGTATTTGGAAATGGTAATGATGCTTAGTCTCTGTTCTAAATGAATGTTTTGCTAGGATGATAGATAGTTGTATCTAATCCAGATTGCATTCATGAATAGAATAGGTTAAGGCTGTTGCATTCTATTGTCATGGTTACTGCCTTAAGGTTGAGACATCTAGACTTAAGTCTAATGGTCGTTTAAGGCAGGAAAGGATTGCCTATTTGCTTGGGATAGTTCCTGATGTGTTCATCCATAGCATTTAGAGAGTGGAAAGCTTGCATTAGATGGATCTTAATGATAATAAGAATCTGTCTAAGTGCAATGCGAGTGAGACATTGGCACAAGCCAATGCATTGTGTCTTATCTTTGCTGGAGTTTGAGTGTTGTTTCAGGTTCACTAAGGTGCTCTTGGTTCACCATACATCCGAGTGAAAGAGGAAGGCTAATCCCATAGGGAAAGGTTGCTGGTGTGTACTCAAATGCACAAGGCAAGTGATCATCATCTAAGTCTGGAGGAGACTGATGATCAAAGGCATTGGAGTTAAAAGGGGAAGGTTGATCAGTGGTTGAATGCATAGTCCATTTAGATGGAATGCTCCTGATCTTAAGGCTCATTCAGGCTCACTTCAAGTTTGGCGTGTTGCTCATTCCAAACTTGAGGAGGGGAGCAAAGTGAGCCACCTGATGATCCTTGGAGCTCAATGACCTGTGGTACTCAAGGCCATTGCATGCTGATCTAGAAAGAGATCATGCCGCAGTGAAGGAGGAAGAAGGTCACTCAACAAGCTAAGTGAGGAGTGCTTGTAGAGTGGACTGAGGTATCTCCTCTATGCAATGGTAATGTAGTGGAGGCTCAAGTATCAAGTCTGGAGAAGATGGTGGTACTCTCCACATGACTTATCAAAGAGCCATCATGCGCTCACCATTCAAGCTTGGACCTTCTCTATACTCGGTCTCAAGCTTGAGGGGGAGTGTGGATGAGCCTGCATGATAAGAGAAGGAGCTGTAAGGCTCAGTGTGTGAGGATTCAAGTGGCGGTTCAAGGAAGCCACTCCTCAACATCTAAACAAGGGAGTAAACCTGATCTTAACACTTTATATATATTCATGATAGGTTTATCTCTTGAGAACTGATACACTTGTGGAATGATGTATCAGGTACCTTACTTGGATGCTCAAGAAGACAAGAAGAAGGTGGACGCGTGATCTGACCAGAATGAGAAGGCAAGAAGCCAAGAGTGAAGGGAAGACACAAACCAGTCCAAAGAAGAGATCTGAGAAGGTGTAGGAATGGAGAAGAGATGGTAGAGTGTGCAGTCTTAAGGTGTAGGCGTGTATGGATTTGGTATGGACGGATGTACTCGGACCATACGGATCCATACACGACCAAAGTGGCCTTAAGATGCATAAAACCCATCTCTAAGGTGATGCTCATCTATTGCATCACATGAGGGCCATGATCCAGGGTCTTTGTGTGTCCATCACACTGATGAGAACACAAAGACCCACTGGCCAATCCCTAGGCCTTGAGGAACCTACTCTTTTTCCCTCATCAAGGTTTTATCCCAAAAGGGTTTTCTTTGGTGAGGTTTTTAATGAGGGGATTCTTCAAGGTTCCAAGCTTGACTTAGGATCACTAGAGTCAAGCTTGAGGGGGAGTGTTAACTTGAAGAAATGAAATGGAGCCAAAGGATGAGTTTGGGTGAAGTTTGGGTCCCGTGCAAAGTTAGGGCAAGACCTCCGGAGACTGTCTAAGAAGGCTTTAGGAGTGTTTAAAGATGTGCAAAGCTAGGGTCAAGTCCAGGAGGGACTTAGACACCATTTAGAGACATTTGGGAGGAGATGGTCGACCGTGCAAAAATAGGGCGAACCGTACGGACTTGTACGGACCGTGCAAAAATAGGGCGACCCAAAGAAGTTTCCATTTGGCCTTTAAAGATGGTTGGGGAGTTTGTGCAAAATAGGGCGAGTGGTACGGACAGGAGGTCCGTACCATCGACCGTGCAAAGCTAGGGCGAAATGCTTTCCCGGGATGAACTAAAATGAAGCCGTGCAAACTTAGGGCGCAAGTGATGCTTGTTCTGATCAAGAGGAATCAAATTGGCATCAAGGGAAGATGCCATGCGCCAGCAAGGAAGAAGAGATAAGATGACAGGCTGGTTACTTGCTGGAAAGGAAGAGTAAAGGAGACTATGAATCTAGCCAAAGAACCAGCCTGATTCATGGGAGCCTATGGGCAACCAATCACAAGCATTCCTTGCCTTGACCAGATTCAAACTTGCCAGCCATCCTAGCCATTCATTCTCAAGTGATTTATCAGCCATTAGATTTAGGTTTCTGATTGAAAAGCTTGTAAGCCTATATAAAGGCATGTTAGGCGAGTTTTGTAAGCTTAAGGGAGCAAGGGGGATTTCCCCTCTCCACTTCATAATAAACAGAGTGTTCTTGAGTCAGATTCCCTCTAATCTACCCCTTTCTTAATCTCTAATCTTTCTTAGTCTCTCTAATCTATCTTAGTCTCTTCTAATCTCTGTTTCTGATTCAAGTTCATGAGTTAAAGATCAGACCTTTCTCATCATCATTCAAGCTTTCTCTCCTGCCATGAATGGCGATTTCATTCACACAGCATGAGCTTATGATTTCCAACACATAAGAGTGGTGCATTAGTCAACTTCCCTTTTAGCAGTTGAAAGCATCTTCTTGAGCTGGACCCCAAGTGAATCCCACGGTTTTCTTGATCACTTCCGTGAGAGGTGCAGCAATGGTGCTAAAGTCCTTCACAAATCTCCTATAGAATCCAGCAACACCATGAAAGCTTCTCACTTCTCCCACGTTTTTAGGAGTTGGCCAGTCTCTTATGGCTTTCACTTTCTCTTCATCCACCTGTATTCCCATGATGTTGTTGATGGCTCGACAGTCTACACACATTCTCAAGTTCCATCTTTCTTTGGAACAAGCAGCACAGGAACAGCACAAAGACTGAGGCTCTCTCGGATGTGACCTTTTTCCATAAGCTCAGTAACTTGTCTTTGAAGCTCCAAAGTCTCTACAGGGTTGGAACGATAGGCTGGTCTGTTTGGCTATGAATCTCCTGGAACAAAAGTCAATCTGATGTTCTATGCCACGGATTGGAGGCAGACCTTGTTCATTCTCCTCTGCAAAAATATCACTATACTCCTACAAAATAGAATCAAACCCACTCAGAATAGCCATTGCGCTTTTTGAAGATGAGGTTTGTGTTCTCTTGTAAACAAACAAGATCATAGCCTGTTGAGCATACATGTTTCTTTTAACCTCAACATTCTTGACAAAAACAATTGGAGTTTCTTACCTTTTTTTCCTTGTCATCCTCTCTTTTGTTTTTCAGTTGTATCTGATCAAGGTGAACTTCATGAGGTGACAGTGGGATTAAGGTGATCTTCTTGCCTTGGTGTTCAAAGAAGTGGCGATTTTTAAATCAATAATGCATCACCTTGTGATGATATTGCCAAGGTCTTCCTAACAGAATATGTCTAGCATTCATAGGAAGAACATCACACAGTATCTCATCTGCATATCTTCCAATGGTGATAGGAACCTTCACTTGTTTCTGTACCTTCAAATCTCCATCTTCACTAAGCCACTGCAGAGTGTAAGGCTTTGGATGTTTCTGAACCTTCAGATTAAGCTTCTCAACCAGGGATGAACTCGCCACATTAGTGCAACTTCCTCCATCAATAATCAAGCTGCAAACCTTGTCTTGAATCTGACATCTAGTATGGAACAGGTTCTCACGCTGGTTCTGCTCTTCTTCCTTTTGCTTCACACTCAAAGTTCTCCTAGTAACCAGTAGCTCTCCCTTGACTGGATAATCAACTTCTTCTTCATCAGTGTTGGTTTCTAGAGCTTCTTCTTCGGTTTCATAACCTCCACCTTCTAGCAGAATCATAGCTCTTTTGTTTGAACACTCATTAGCATAGTGTCCAATGCCATGACACTTGAAACACTTCACATCTCTGGTTCTGGTAGCTGGTGCTTTTCCTTTGTCATCTCTGCTCTTTTCCCATGTCCTAACTTCTTCTTTTGGCTTACTGATACTCTTTTCTTCCTTGTTGTAAGCTGGCTTAGAAGATGACCCATACTGGTTCCTGGAGTAAGAAGACTTTCTCTTGTTCTGCTGCTCAATAAGCACTGCCTTATGAAGGAGTTCTTCCATGTTATTGAAGTCTTGCATCTCTAGGCGATCCTGCACATCTCTGTTAAGACCTCCCTGGAACCTTGCCATTGTGGATTCCTCATCTTCATTAACATTGGCTTTGATCATGAGAGTCTCCATTTCCTGGAAATAGTCATCTACACTCTTGTTTCCTTGAGTCAGTCTCCTGAGCTTCTGGTGAAGATCTCTGCCATAATGAGATGGAACAAATCTAGCTTTCATAAGAGTTTTCATTTCATACCAAGAAGTAACTGGCGGCACTCCAGTTTGTCTTCTCTTGTGGATGATCTGCTCCCACCAGTTGATAGCATACCCACTGAACTCAGTTGCAGCAAGCTTTACTTTCTTCTCTTCAGAATAGGTTTGAGTATCAAAAACTAGTTCCATTTTTCTCTCCCACTCCAAGTATGCATCAGGATCACTCTTTCCAGCAAAAGGTGGGATTCTCAGCTTGATATTTCCCAAGTTATCATTGACTCTTGGACGCTGGTTGTTGTTTCTTCTGGACCTGGTTACACTTCTGTCTGAAGAGGAATAAGCATCATCAGATTCAACTTCTCTAGGTTCCCTTCTGGTTCTCCTTTCTTGTCGTTCTGCAGCTCTGTTTCTAGGCTGTCTAGAACCATAAAATAATTCATTGGCTTCCTCTTCTCTTCTGATCAGATTATCTTGAACTTGCTTGGTGATCTCAGCAATTAGAGCCTGCATTTGAAAAGGATTAATATTGACAGCAGGTGGTGGTGTTCCTTCTTGTTCATTGTTTTCTCCAGACATGGTTTCCTGCAAAATCAACAAACTTTAGCAATAAACAGAACTCTCTCCTCACAATATCCTTTGATCTCTCAAGCTTTTGGTGATGATAGTGATTCAATGGTTCTGTAAACAACCCAATCAAGTGAAAAATGCAGAAACCCAAATCCCCAAAGAAAAGAAAAGATAGACAGATTGCAAGATTTTGGATGAGCAAGTGATTTTACCAAACCTCAGTCTGATTTCTCCTAGACTGAACCCGATTTCTCCTGGGGATTTTCTTTGTTAATCAGATTTGGCTCACTTGCAAACAGATAGACAGATAAGAGATTGATAAGAACAGAAATACCCAGAATAAAAGATGAATTCGAAATCCCAAAGAAATGAACTTGAAATCCCAGAAAGTTTCAGACTTTGATAGTTTAGAGATTGAAAAATATCCCAGAACTTGTAGATCAACAGAGTGGTTGCTCTGATACCACTTAATGACTTTTTCCCAAGGATTTCCACTCTGATTTTGGTTGGATCTACTCTGTAACAGATTGAAAGATGGTTTTTGATGGATATTGGCTTGATGGACGAATTAGGGTTTATGGATAGATGGGTTGAAAGGATTTGATCGATTGAAACACTGAGGGTTGCGGAAAAGACCTCAGATTCTTCACTCTCTCACTCTGGATTTGACACACCAGTCAGATTGAGAGCTTGTTGATTGTTTTGGGTTCACACACCTCCACAATCAAGTTGTTCTAAGAACAAATGAATCACCAAAGAGAAATGAGTTTTTGATAAAAATGATGATTGTCTTCCAAATGAAACAAAACAGAGTTTTAAAGGAAAATAACAACAATTTCGTGCATGACAGCCTTGGGACTTGTAGTTTTGTGCATGAGCACTTAGGGAAAAGAAATAAGACAAAAACATAAGTAAATTAGTTGTTGTAGAAGACAGCTGAGTAAATGAAGGTGGTTGGGGTGATGGTGGTTTGGCCAAGTAACTCTTCCTCACTTTCTTGGTTCAGAACAAGGCAAGCAATCTTCTCAATAAGCTTCTTGGACCTGGATCTCGTGATGGGCCCAACAGATATGACAAATGGATCTTCTTTCTGGTCATTGGACTTCTTTTGGGCTGAGAGAGAAACATCTTCATTTTGGGTCTGGTCCATATCATCTTCTTCATAGTAACTTGGTTCTTGCATCCATTCAGCTTCATCATTAAGTTCATCTAAGATTAGTTCATCCTGGATTGCATCAGTACGGCCGCCCGGATTTTGCACATCGACCATTTGCCTCCAAACTTCTCCCAAGTCTTCTTCCTTCATTATAAACCTCTCTTGAACCTTGTTCTAGCTCTGCATAAGCTTCTGGACCGTCCTTAGATCTTGATCAGCCTCTAAATGGGTTTTGCCCAAGCTTTGCACATAAACCTTTAGTGAGTTGTTTTCTCACTTCATGTTAACACTCCCCCTCAAGCTTGACTCTAGAGATCCTAAGTCAAGCTTGGAACCCTGAAGTCTCTCCTTATTAAAACCTTACCAAAGAAAACCCTCCTGATGAGAACCTCCCAAGGATGATGCACTCTAAGTTGGTGAGGGGATAAGCTTTGCATCCAAGAGACTGTGAAATCTCAATAGATCAAAGGATGTGGATTGAATGGCACACAAAGGTTGCGGAAATTCCTTTGATTCACCAGTGGATCGATTCTCTAGATATTACACACCAAAGAAATCGAAAGCTTGCTGGATATGACACACCAACAAGGAATGGATAGAGAGATGGATTGAGAGACGCCACAAAGATCTGTGAAAGGATCTATGATAAGTCTAGACCAGCCACGAACATAGATATGACACACCATGAACATGGAGTTCCAAAATTTACAAGACATCACATCTTGATAGAGAGAAACTTCTCTAATCTTTACTGAAAACAAAACTTATTTTATTTCAATGGAGATTACAACTTATTTATAGGAACTAAACTTGCCTCACAAAGCTAGTTATTTAATAGTCTAGGAAATCACCAAACAATGCATGGAGGAGAGAGAAGCTTTCTATGCAATTTATTCTCCAATTTTCGTCACTCTTTTTAGACAGCAAGGAAACCACTTGATTTTGGATCTTCTTGGGCTTGGAACTTGATAAAAATGGGCTGGACATGTTAGCTAACATCATGGGCTAATTTCTGAATGTCTTTCATGGCCATAACTTCATATATGAGCCCAAGATCACATCATACTCCTCCTCTTCAAAAAGATTTGTCCTCAAATCTTGCTTTCCAAAGAAAGAAAAACTTGAACACACACTTCCCAGAAGATCAGCAGATTTGAAGAACAGTAAAAATAAAACTCCCTTTTTTGTAGAAGATGGATAGATGAGAATGATGGATAACAGAAGTGAATACCAAACTCAGAGTGTGCTCTGATACCAAATGATGAGAACCTCCCAAGGATGATGCACTCTAAGTTGGTGAGGGGATAAGCTTTGCATCCAAGAGACTGTGAAATCTCAATAGATCAAAGGATGTGGATTGAATGGCACACAAAGGTTGCGGAAATTCCTTTGATTCACCAGTGGATCGATTCTATAGATATTACACACCAAAGAAATCGAAAGCTTGCTGGATATGACACACCAACAAGGAATGGATAGAGAGATGGATTGAGAGACGCCACAAAGATCTGTGAAAGGATCTATGATAAGTCTAGACCAGCCACGAACATAGATATGACACACCATGAACATGGAGTTCCAAAATTTACAAGACATCACATCTTGAAAGAGAGAAACTTCTCTAATCTTTACTGAAAACAAAACTTATTTTATTTCAATGGAGATTACAACTTATTTATAGGAAACTAAACTTGCTCACAAAGCTAGTTATTTAATAGTCTAGGAAATCACAAAACAATGCATGGAGGAGAGAGAAGCTTTCTATGCAATTTATTCTCCAATTTTCGTCACTCTTTTTAGACAGCAAGGAAACCACTTGATTTTGGATCTTCTTGGGCTTGGAACTTGATAAAAATGGGCTGGACATGTTAGCTAACATCATGGGCTAATTTCTGAATGTCTTTCATGGCCATAACTTCATATATGAGCCCAAGATCACATCACCTCATTAGGGATAAAACCTTGATAAGGAAAAGAGTAAGATCCTTCAAGGCCTAGGGATTGGCCATTGAGCCTTTGTGCCTCACAACCAGTGTGGTTGGACACAAAGAACTCTGGATCGTGGCCCAAACAGATACAGCAACACTTCACAGCTTGCACACACATAGAACTCAGCTTGACCTCTTCATAGACCCGGTTTGGGTCTCCCCCTCTCAACTGACTTCACAGCCACCTTAGAGAAGCTAGGAAACGACCATGATCTCCTTCAGTGAGGCTCAAGCAGTGGTACCTGATACATTATCCCAAAGGTGCATCAGTACTTATCAACATTTTATTTAGTTTAACCAGAAATAAACTCAAGGCAAAGCACAATAGTTTTAACAAAACCAGTGACACAAGCAACTTAGACATTCTTCTAAATGATGCAAGATACCAAAAGCAAGGAAAGAGCACGCACCCCATGTCTGCCTAGACACTAACTCAGTTTGGTGTAGAGATGGCTTGAATGGTGATCAAGACATCTCGGATCAAACCTTGTCCAAGACCTTCTTGTTGTGGATGTGAAGTGAGTAATCCAACAACATTCTCCTTAAGCTTCTTGACTCTGGAACGAGTCATGGGACCTTCAGGAATGGTTAGAGTATCCTCATCAAATGGTTGATGCATTGTGCCTTCATGTTGCTCATCTAAACTCTCCTCATTGTCCTCCTTAGTGATCCGGTCCATGATCACATCAGGAGCTTCACATCATATGATTATGGATGCTAGACTAATTAGTAATGTTGAACCAGCTCTAGGCAGTGTGATGATTGAAAATGGAGATAAAATACCCATTGAGGGTATAGGAAAGTTGAAATTATTTGATAAAGAGTCAAATGCTTTGTACATGCCTACATTTGCATCTAACTTGCTCTCAGTTAAAAAGGCTACTACTGACCTTAATTGCAATGTGATTTTCAGTCCTAATGAGGTTCATTTTCAGGATATTGAGACAAGTAAGATGATTGGAAAGGGTGTGAGCAAAGGAGATCTTTATTTACTTGAAGAAACCAAGCTTAGATCAGATTCCTCTTATGCGTTTAATTCTACTTCTGTTTTAGAGTCTAATGTTTTATGGCATGCTAGATTAGGACATCCTCATTCTCGTGCCTTAGGATTAATGTTGCCTAATTTGTCTTTTAAGAATGATAGCTGTGAAGCTTGTATTCTTGGTAAACATTGCAAGTCTGTTTTTATCAAATCAACCACCATCTATGAACATTGCTTTGATTTAGTCCATTCAGATGTCTGGACAGCTCCTTGTGTATCTAGGGAAAACCACAAGTACTTTGTCACCTTTATAGATGAGAAATCAAAGTACACTTGGCTGACTTTAATTCAATCTAAAGATAGGGTGTTAGAAGATTTTCTAAACTTTCAAAGCTATGTCACTAATCATTTCAATGCCAAGATTAAAATCTTTAGGTCAGACAATGGTGGAGAGTACACAAGTCATGCATTCAAAAACCATCTAGCCAGACATGGAATCATCCATCAAACCAGTTGCCCATACACACCACAACAAAATGGAGTGGCTGAGAGAAAGAATCGACATCTTATGGAAGTTGCCAGAAGCATGATGTTCCACACCAATGTTCCAAAGAGGTTTTGGGGTGATGATGTGGTATCAGCATGCTATCTGATCAATAGGACACCAACTAGAATCCTCCATGATGTCTCTCCCTATGAGGTACTCAATAAAACAAAACCCTCCATTGATCATTTGCGTGTGTTTGGGTGTCTTTGCTTTGTCTTGCTTCCAGGAGAACAAAAGAAATAAACTTGAAGCCAGAAGTGTCAAAGCAATATTCGTTGGGTATTCAGCCAACCAAAAAGGATACAAGTGCTATGTGCCAGAAACTAGGAGAATGATGGTCTCAAGGGATGTTAAATTTGTGGAGTCTAAAGGGTATTATGATGAGAAAAGCTGGGATTAATCTTAAGGACCTCTCCCAAGCACCTTCAGACAGAGCAACTAACTTGAGAATCATCTTGGAGAGTCTTGGGTGTGGTCACACTAAGGAAAAGGGAGGAGCCAAGCAAAGTTCCTGTTCAAGAAGCTGATACGGTTGAGAATGAGATCCATGTTGATCATGAGGGGGGAAACCAACCAGAACCAGAAGAATCAATGCAGCATGAAGGTTCTGAAGTTCATGATCAACCTGGCTCAGAAGAAATCCATGAACAGCAACATGAAGATGTGGGCATTGAGGTAGAACAAGTGCAGCCATTGAGGAGAAGCACTAGGATCAGACATGGACCAGAAAATTGGAAAAATACAAGAGTCTACTTCAATGCTAATGCAGTTGCACATCCAGCTCAAGCAGTGTGTTTCCCTAGCCTACTATCCAGAGGAACATCAAGCCTTCATGAGTAACTTGGATCTAGACTACATTCCAAAGACTTATGAAGAGGCCATGAAAGACAATGAATGGAGAGACTCAATTGAAGATGAGATGAATGCCATGATCAAGAATGATACCTGGTTTGAAACTGACCTTCCCAAAGGCAAGAAAGCAGTGACAAGTTGGTTACTCTTCACTATCAAGTATCTAGCAAATGGAAAACCAGAAATAAAGAAGACTAGGCTAGTTGGAAGGGGATTTACTCAGACTTATGGAGAAGATTACCTTGATACCTTTGCACCAGTGGCCAAACTTCACACCATCAGAATCATTCTCTCACTTGCAACTAACCTGGAGTGGGGATCTATGGCAAATGGATGTGAAGAATGCATTTCTTCAAGGAGAACTAGTAGATGAAGTCTACATGCGCCCTCCACCCGGTCTAGAAGACATGGTTAAACCAGGAATGTATGGAGACTCAAGAAAGCTATCTATGGGTTGAAACAATCACCAAGGGCGTGGTACCACAAGCTTAGCACCACTCTAAATGGAAAGGATTCAACCGATCAGAGGCAGATCATACTCTATTCACTCTCAATAGCCAACAAGGTATAGTAGTCATCCTTGTGTATGTTGATGATATCATCATCACAGGGAATGACAAAGAAGGTATACAAAACACTAAAGCTTACTTGAAATCTGTATTTGATATCAAGGATTGGGTGAGCTAAAGTACTTTCTTGGAATAGAAGTATGGCCGATCTAAGGAGGGGCTCTTCTTATCCCAAAGAAAGTACACACTTGATTTGTTGAATGGAGCAGGTATGCTTGGAGAAAGACCAGCAAGGACTCCATTGGAAGATGGCTATAAAATCATGCGTGAGGGGGAGTATGAAGACACTCCGTTTGATGATCCAAAAACAATACAGAAGACTAGTGGGTAAGCTTATCTACTTAACTATCACCAGACCTGACATTTGCTTTGCTGTGAACCAGGTGAGCCAGCATATGCCAAGTACCAAAGTTCATCACTGGAAAATGTAGAAAGGATACTCAGATACCTCAGTGGAGCTCCTGGCCAAGGGATATGGATGGGATGCAATGGCAATACAGAAGTAGTTGGATATTGTGATGCTGATTGGGCAGGAGATAGGAATGATAGGAAATCAACTACTGGTTATGCACCTTCATTGGAGGCAATCTAGTCACATGGAAAGAGCAAGAAAGCAGAAGGTGGTTTCATGCTCAAGTGCTGAGCAGAATATAGAGCCATGAGGAAGCTTACAAACGAGTTGGTGTGATCAAAAGTCTACTAAAAGATTTGGGAATAGAGATCACAGACCCCATTGTAAGTTAGA
>CAJHQP010011990.1:0-13478 GCA_905132765.1 Moricandia arvensis
CCCCTAGGTCGAGTTATCACTTCGAGAATATTGCCCTTGTCCTCCTCGATCTTTCATCATTATCGCGGAAACTTGACATTATCTCTAATTTCGTGACACTTATCTACTCATGTGAGCCAAATATGCGCATAACGCGTTACTAGGCTCAATCTCGTGTGAAATCGCAAGTGGGCCTTAGCCACGTTTTAAGGCCCTCTTTAGGTTATTTTTTCGACTTAAACGTTTTTACGTTCTTCGCAAGAACGTTTCTTGATACGCAGTCGATTTACGAGGAAGTTCACTCACTTCTCATATTAATTTAGACACACAATGTGTTAAGTTACCATTGTCGTCTATACGATAAATGTGAATTTCATACGGAAAACGTCTTCGCGGTTTCTGTGTCATAAGCTCAACACGGTAATTCTGATCAATGACAAAAACAAAGGAAGGATTCGTGCAAGGTTCATACGAAGGCATAGGATCCGGTCCATGCCGCCTGACGCAAGTCGGGAGATGAGTTGATCCACTCGTCGAGCGGCGTAGTTGGATTGCTTGTATGTCCAACTCGCTGAAGGGTGAGTTGGACTGCTTGCTCGGTCCACTCGCCGAATGGTGAGTTGACTGCTTTTGGGTCAACTCGCGAACGGCGAGTTGGACTGCTTTGTTTGGTCAACTCACTCCGATACGGGCGAGCTTAGACTGCTAGCTTGCTCTAACTTGTCCGAACGGGAGGTTGAATGCTTACTCGAGTCCAAATCACCGATACGCGAGTTGGACTGCTTGTTTTTTGGCCACTCGCCGAGCGGCGCGAATTGACTGCTCCTTCGTGTCCGTGCTTCCAGTTTCTCTCGAGGCTGCTCGGGAACCCCGCTGCTCGAGATTCGTGTCGTCTCAGCTAGATATCTCTCACACACACTGAAAAAATCGTACATATACTATATGACTATCTCAGATTCAGATCGGACCTCAAAAAGATGGTACTGCGTTAGTAATGTACCTATAACCCATTGGTGGTACCTATCCCCTAACACACAGACGGTTGTTTGCTCAATAGAGAAACAAATTATCTCCGACATCTCAGATTTTTCGGCACTATAACGGCATTGCATATATATCTCCAGAGCTACTTGGTCCATAGTTAAACTTCCCTTCAATGTTCTATTATAAATCACCAGATGAGCTTTTGTCCTGGATTCTCGTAGCATAGATCCTAATACACTCTCGCACGCGTCTATCCGTCTCTTTTTGGTCTCAACGGATACTCGTGCCACAAAGTGGTGTCTGTCACCAGCTCGAACCTACACAAGGTTTCTCACCAGCGTCGTGCTGATCCCAATTGAACTAGTTTAGAATCCAATTTAGCTTGTCCGACCGAGCTCGCATGTTCTGTCCACCGTATTGACCCGCGTACGTCCGGAATGGTGCTTTCGGTCTGTGCCACGACTCGTGAGACACCTCGCGACATGCTTACCGTACCAGAGGTCATCTTTCCCGACCAACTCGACATTTCACACAGACCCACGTCGAGCCATGACGTTACGCTTGGGTCGTGAGGAAAATCGAAGTTTAACGGGCATGCTTTCTCATTCTCTCTCGCGGAAGCATTTCGGATCAGTGCCTCGCATGCGTCTTATCTTTCCGCTGCATCATCTCGTCGGATGCATCTGGACAGCTTGGACGAACCTGGACCAGGCTGTCGTCAAAATCATCACTGACTGGTCTTCATCATTTTCGCAACTTTGACCAAGACTGCATCATATTTTTACAACTTTGACTCTCTAAGTATAAATATCTAGTCAAATGTGGTATTTCTAGACATCTTTTGCCGCACTTTCTTCATTGCTTTCTTTGACTACATCTAGTATAAATATGTAAATCTCTACATGAATAAAATCAGCTTTCATTGTGGTTTCATTGTGTTTCTTCTCTGATGTGAGTAGAGAGAGAGTTCTTTCGCTTGTTCATCGTTTGACAACCGGCCTTGTTGCTTTGGTGGCTCACCAATCATCTTGTGTGTTATGTGGTGGTTAGCCAACACACTACAACCGTTCTTAGGTGGTTAGCCTTAGTATCGTGGTATATCAGAGTCATTGTCCGCGCACCTCTGACGATCTCATCCATTCCATCTAGTTCCAGAAGTGCCTTGCGCTATTCTCGGTTCATATCCAACACCGGCCAAAGCCATCCTTATCCGATGGGCGTATCATTTGGGCTATCAGAGCCACTTTGGCTGTTGTTTGTTTTCATTTCTTCTTTTCTCTTCTCATCTATTCATCATTTTTCTTTTCTTATTTCTTTTTGGATCGGGCTGTTCCTTTACTCCCTTGATCGATGCCATTTACAGAGAAACACGATTTTATAGTAAAAGTTTTGGCTTGAATGCACTTCTGAAGAGAAATCCAGGGGAGTGGTGGAAGAGAAGCTGCTGGCGAGGAGAAATCCGGCTTCAGGACAGTTAAGCCAGATCCACATCTCTTCATCTTTCTTCGCTTTTCTTTTTCCACAAAGTTATTTGATTTTTGATTGCGATTTGCACTGCCTATCATCATGAACCAGTGGAGAAGAACTCCTGACCGATCACCTCAAAATCGAGAGCTAAACACTTTGAGAGTGTGAAGGATTTTATGTGCTACTTATTGGTTGTTCAGTGTTTTCAGGACTGCTTATTTTTCTCTGTTCAATGACTTCTCATAGATATCAAAAACATCTGACAAAAGATGTAGTGCTTCTCTCCTATTTATACCTATAAATTGTATTGCTGAAAATATGAAGTGACTCTATGATGTATAATACTCACATTAGTAAATATCACACAAACGATGCTCCGTAGACAGAGAGGTCACTGTATGATGCTCTTGTTACTCAAAGATATGTACAAAGTGTATAGAAGTATCTATGACACAGCTCTTTGTGGATTACCCATGTTTAATACAAAATCCCATTGCTGAAGAGCCAATATCTTTAATAAGATGTGCTGTGGTGGATGGATTTTATGATGATGAGAAGAGGATCAAAAGTGTGATCGTCCCCTCATCAAAAGCCAAGAGAAGCAACCGGTGCGATGTGCTAGATCAAAATGAACTTCAGAGCTATGCCAGCTTCGGAGAAAATGTTGCATTAAGGCAATTCATGCTCTCACGCAACTCAAAAGGAAGGAAACACCACACTTCGTTCAGCACCAAACAACAATGTAAGTCTTCTATCTTTCAAATTTTGACTTTGAAACTATTGAGATTTCTTGTGATAAAGCAAGCTGTGAAACCACAAGCAAAGCTCAATCTACTGCAGGTGTTCAAATGCATAGAGTCGGCCCAATATACGCTAACAGTGCCAAAACCAGAAACTTTGGCTGACATTGGCAGGAAGTGAAACGAGCAGAAGAGGAAGACTTTCAGATCCATTGCCAATGTTTCGATGAATACCCACATGAACCGAAATGAAGGGTCAGTATGGAGAGCAAGAACCGATGGTCATCAAACATCAAGAAGATCTTCGTCATTCAAGAGCCAGACCAAACCCAAGGTGAGCAATGTATTGATCTATGATTCTTTTGCTTACACCCCTTTCCTTTTAATGTTCCAGAGATTGAGGACAAATCTTTTTGAAGAGGAGAGTATGATAGAGACCAAAATCGTAGCGTGAACGCGTCGTGCTGATATATTACATGAGGTGTGTAGTCACAAGTGGTGTTATAGAGATTGATGTCGTCGTTGATTCGGACTCATAGGCACGTAAAGAACTATTCAAGAGAGGACTGACTCTAGGTCGTCTGTGTCAACCAGCTCGACCTAACCAAGGTTCTCCACCAGTCGTGCTGATCACAGCCGACGAGCCGCATGTTCTGTCCACGTATGACCCGTACGTAAACTCCGGAATGGAGCTTCGGCTGGAGCCACGACAGAGAGACCGGAACATGCGTACCAGAGGTCATCTTTCCCGTACCAACTCGACATTCAAAGACCCACGTCGTAGCTCAGACTAGCTTGGGTCGTGAGGAAATCGAAGACAGGGCATGCATGTCTCATCGCGCGGAACCATCCGACAGTCTCTGCATGCGTCCTTATCTTTACCCCGCGCATCCGATCTCGTTCGATGCATTCGACGCTTGGACGAACCTGACCCAGGCTGTCTCAAACATCATCACTTTGACTGGTCTTCATCATTTCCGCAACTTTGACCTCAAGCTGCATCAATTTTTACAACTTGACTCTGCTAATAATTATCTAGTCAAATGTTGTATTTCTAGACATCTTTTCCACACTTTCTTCAATGCTTTCTTTGACTACATCTAGTATAAAAGTATGTATCTCTACAATGAATAAATCAGTTCATTTTGGTTTCATTTGTGTTCTTCTCTGAGTGAGAGAGAGAGTTCTTTAGCTGTCATCGGTTTGAACCGCTTGTGTTGATTTGTGGTCAACAATCATCGTTTTGTGTGTTATTTGGTGTTAGCCAACACACTACAACGCTCTTAGGTGGTTAGCCTTAGATCGTGGTATATCAAGAGTCTGTCCGCACTCTTGACGATCCTATCAGATCCATCCAGTTCCAGAAGTGCTTCGCATTCTATCGTCGATATCCAACACCCGGCCAGCCATCCTGTTCCGATTTTGGCGTATCAGATTCATACTTTTTAGATAAGAATATTCTAGGGAGTACATGTGACATACTCTACAGCAAAATTAGCTTATGTAGCATCCACGTCAGTAAATTAGATGATGCGACAACTGATGTGGCGCGCCTCAGTATGTTCACAAAAAAATAAACAACGCAAGTGTGTTATTTTGAAGTTTTTGAAATTACAAGTATATGTTTTGCACGGTCAAGTAAGAACGAGTATTATTGAACATATCGCGATATGTGGGTACTGAATATGCGTTTTAGATGCTTCAATGCGTTGAAGAATTTAAAATGTTTTTTGTTAAACCATAAGAGTATCACTTAAAACATGAATTTCCGTTTAATAACAACTAAGGGACTAACAAATTCGAAATTAAGATAAAATATTTTCAATAATAGAATTTTAAAATACTTTATAAACTGTCAAGTTACATAAGTTCACATAATAGTGGATTTCTTCATTGTATACAAATCATCTCATGTATTGACTGAGTTTTTTTGTTTGCACCTGATTTATTAGAAGAAACATAAGGATTAAACCAAGGATATCGTTCTTAAACTGAGAGGATTACATCCGGTACACAAGCCAGCGGTCACACAAACTCACCCTGGAAACTAAGACCATACAAGGGATGCGAACAAACACATACACATAACGATCAAGAAAAGATAAGGACGACTAAAACCAGAATCATGGTGAGCCTCAAACGAGCATGAGAAACAACAGATTGAGACATCCATGAACATACTTATAGAGATTGCCGTGGCCAAACACCAATAATGCAACTCCTCTGTGAACAACGAAGGAATACCTCAGGAACAAATACTAAACTCCACCTTCCGACAAGTGGAATCAACAGATTCACACACACACTCTTGGAAACAGCAGGGCAAGCATGCCGTTGAATGCTAGTGTGAAAGATCTCTTAGAACCAAAGGATAATAAGAAACCACTTTTCTATTGCTTAGAACTACTCAAAACTAAAGCTCACAATGTTTCTCTAGATCTCTCTATGGAACACCTCTCCACGAGACTATATTATAGTGAAGGACGTATTCCCTTTAAAATGTGGAATATGGAGAAACACAAACTATATAATAGAAAACTTCCTTTGACTTTCCTATTCTAGATTTCCTTTTGTATTCATCTCTTAACATATTAAACATCTAATAATATCTAAAGTTTCCACAGCTTGGAATTATCCAACATCACTCCCTTAATTCCAACTTGAATTAGGGAGACCAATTTCTTGAACTCCGATTAAGCTCCTCATTTGCTTGAACTTAATCCTTGCTAATAGTTTGGTTAGGATGTTGCCTTCTGCTCAACACCCGACACATGCTCACTTCGATTTGCCCATTCTCCACACACTCTCGAATGAAATGATATCTTGAAGTATGGTGCTTACTTCTTCCATGAAAACCAGATTCTTCGTTAGAGCAATGGCTGAATTTGTTGTTGATCCTAAGTCTGAATCTCTCGCCTTCTCACTTAGTATCTCACTCAACAATTCTTTTGATCCATATAGTTTGTTTGCTGCTTCTGTGACGTCCAAGTAACTAGTGATGACCGTAATAGAATGCATGTCCTGACGTGCTCCTCCCGTCATCGACAGTCAATGTTGTGACTGCTGTCACTATAACCAACGATACTCCTTGACCCATCTCTCTTGAAGAATAGACCGAAGTTTGTTGTTACCTTTGTGTGCAAGACTGACGAGAAGAAGGCACTCAAAGACATATACTACATACCCAAATTTGTTTTCTAAAAATTTCTTATGAGGTCTCCACAAATAACATCTCTAAATGTGGTATTCTTCAGAGATGATTTTAACTAAAAATTTGATGCAAATGATCCTAAAATCCATTTCACAAGTTTTTCTTTCAAAATATTGTTTGCATTTGAATAAGGACCAATTCTCTCAAATAATTTGTTTTAAAGTTTTTGTTATCAAAATAGCTTCAAATTATAAAATAGTTCTTTTTATTTTTATTTTTTTAAATTTTAAATCTCAAATTCAAAACTCCACCTCATAACTCTAAACTATAAGTCTAGATTAGTGAACTCTTGGGGTATAAACGTATATTTACACTATTTAATAAATCTATTTTGATCATTTCTTTTTTTAAAATTAGTTTTGTGACAAAATAATTTAGGACTATTATAAAGTATTTCTTTATGAATAACACTAGATTTAATTTAAGTTTTATAAATTGTCAATTGAAATAACATAAGATTACAAGTGATTTTACATAAATTCCCTATTCAATAACACTTGATTTGAAAAAGAAAAACATTTTATATCATTAGTTGAATAACATAAGAGTTTAAGAGAACCTCAAAACTGTTTAAATAAATACAACCCCATCTCCAAATAATAAGATTGGTCGTGAAGAAGTGAAGCACTGGCAAGAAACGTGGGGCGTGTAGACCCACGCCCCGGCCGTCTCCATCGTCGTCACGAACTGCGTAAGTAAGACACACTCGTGGGTCCTTTTTCTCGATTCATCTCTCTCTATAGATTTCACCGTCTCTCTGGCCTTACCTTTCTCCACTTTCTTTCACAGGAATCAAAACAGATCTCTGTTTCTTCTTCTCAGATTCAGCTTCGACTTTTTGTTGTCTGTCTCTCTCTTTAAACAAAGGTAGTTTTTCCTCTTCTTTATTACAAAAGACTTGTTTTGTTCTGTTTGCTTTAACTGGTGGGCTTTCTCTTCTTCCTCCTCCTGACAACTCAATTTGCGTTATTTTTTCTTATCAAGTGGGGTTGGTAAGATGTGGTTGAATTATTTTCCAGACAGTTGATTTGACCATGAATTCGTCAAAATGCTATTTAAAAAAGGCTATTTCCATTTTAGGTTGCATGAACGGTCTATTTTTCTTTGCTGGCTATTTGACTTTAATTAATATAAATATATGATGTTGATGCCAATTTGATAATATAACAAATATTCCTTTCTTTAGGTTTTGTCTGAAGTCAAATCACATGGTGATCTGATTTTGAAGATTAAAGATTATGGAGAAAGATGAAGGAGAAAGCTGGAAAGAAATGGTGAGAAAGATGCTTCCTCCTGGAGCTCCTTTACCGGAAGATCCATCAGAATTCGATTACTCCATAGCTATGGAGTACACAGGTCCTACTCCCCTACACGACATCCCTACAGTTTCACCTGTCAATGTTGATCCTCCAGTGAACAGTCCCAACCCTGAATCGTCCTCTGTAACACCAGTCAGACAAAACGGGACTCAGGTTCGGAGACCGGTTGTGCCAATTCAAAACCTGTTTGTTCATGATCATGTTCGGATTGAGAGCAAAGACGCTGCAGAGGAGGATAACTATGTTGAGACCGAGAAGGAGAAGAAGGTTCATGAGTGCACAACGAGACGTAGAAGAAAGAAGAGAGAGTGTTGTAGATGCGGGTAAGCAAAATGGGAACATAAGGAGACTTGTATAGTGTGTGATGAAAAGTACTGTGGGAACTGTGTGCTTAGAGCGATGGGTTCCATGCCTGAAGGAAGGAAGTGTGTCAGCTGCATAGGACAAGCTATTGACGAGTCGAAACGGTCTAAGTTAGGGAAACACTCGAGGGTGTTGTCGAGGTTGTTGAGTCCTTTGGAAGTTAAACAGATCATGAAGGCGGAGAAGGAGTGTGCAGCTAATCAGCTGGGACCTGAGCAGCTCATCGTGAATGGTTGTCCGTTAAAGCCTGAAGAAATGGATGAGCTGCTTAACTGTCCTTTACCGCCTGAGAAGTTGAAACCTGGAAGATATTGGTATGACAAAGAGTCTGGTCTATGGGGTAAGGAAGGAGAGAAGCCAGACAGGGTCATAAGCTCCAACTTGGCCTTTACAGGGAAGTTATGTCCGCATGCGAGGCAATGGGAACACACAAGTTTATATTAACGGTAGAGAGATCACAAAGCTTGAACTAAGGATCTTGAAGGTAACCTTCTTTTGAATCTTGTCCCTGTTGTTTTAAAGTGTCACTTTTCTTACATACCTTGTTGTTGTGTTATATATTTCAGCTAGCAAATGTACAGTGTCCACGTGATACTCACTTTTGGGTGTATGATGATGGGCGTTATGAGGAAGAAGGGCAGAATAATATCCGAGGAAACATTTGGGAGAAGGTAATAGATCCTTACAATGCTTGGCTGTTTTTGTAAGAAACATCATGAGTTTTAAGGTTTTGGCTTAAACAGGCATCTACGAGGTTCATGTGTGCGCTGTTTTCTTTACCTGTTCCTCACGGAGGAATGGTACAACCACCGAGCTCTTATGTTACTGTTCCAAATTACCTAGAGCATAAGAAGATTCAGAAGCTTCTACTGCTTGGTATCGAAGGGTCTGGAACTAGCACTATCTTCAAACAGGTAATGTGTTAATGGATGTCATATAGGAAAAAATAAAGAGATTAACAAGAATTTTCTTCTTGATTGAAAACAGGCCAAGTTTTTTGTATGGAAAACAAGTTTTCAGTGGAGGAGCTTCAAGAGATTAAGCTGATGGTACAGAGCAATATGTATAGATATCTCAGTATACTACTCGATGGAAGAGAACGTTTTGAAGAGGAAGCTCTATCGCATATGAAGAGGTTTAAACGCCATTGAAGGAGATTCAGGAGGTACTATTATTGCAGTAGACAAAGATTTTCGTTTGTCAGTTTCTTGATTTCTTGAAATGTTGTTGCAGGTGAGGAAGATGGAACTAATACTAGGCCACAGTGTGTGTATACCTTGAATCCAAGGTTGAAGCATTTTCTCAGATTGGCTTCTAGATATCATAGCAACTGGTGATCTCGACGCGTTCTTCCCAGCTGCAACACGTGAATACGCTCCATTGGTTGAAGAAGCTTGGAAAGATCCAGCGATACAAGCCACATACAGACGAAAAGACGAGCTTCATTTCCTTCCAGATGTTTCAGAATACTTCTTGAGCCGGGTACAGACAGAACTCAGGTTAATGGTTCTGCTGTTAACGTTTCATAGCTATTTCAAATGCTTCATTTTGCAGGCCATGGAAGTGTCGAGCAACGAGTACGAGCCTTCAGAGAGAGATATCGTATACGCAGAAGGTGTTGCACAGGGAAATGGATTAGCTTTCATGGAGTTTTCTCTTACCGAACAGAGTCCATTTTCGGAATCTTACTCGGAGAACCCTGATGTCTTGTCACCTCCACAGCCAAAGTACCAGCTAATAAGAGTCAACGCAAAGGGAATGAACGAGAGCTGCAAATGGGTAGAATGTTTGAAGATGTACGAGCAGTCATCTTCTGCGTCAGTTTAAGCGACTAACGATCAGATCAGTATGACACCTGGAACAGTTCATTACCAGAACAAGATGATACAAAGCAAGGAACTCTTCGAGTCAATGGTTAAGCATCCGTGTTTCAAAGACACCCCTTTAATCTTGATTTTGAATAAGTACGATCTCTTCGAGGAGAAGCTAAGTCGTGTGCCTTTAACATCTTGTGATTGGTTCAGCGACTTCTGTCCCGTTAGAACGAACAACAATATGCAGTCACTTGGTTACCAAGTTTACTTTTATGTTGCCATGAAGTTCAAGCTTCTTTATGCGTCTCTCACGGGTCAGAAACTGTATGTGTGGCAAGCTCGGGCGAGGGACCGAGCCAATGTGTATGAAGGGTTTATATATGTGAGAGAGGTTTTGAAATGGGATGAAGAGAAGGGAGAGAGTTATTATTTGAATGGTGGAGAAGATTCGTGTTATACTAAGGATATGAGTTCTTCGCTGTATGTTAGACCGGAGGAGTGAAAGAGGAAACTCTTGATTGATTATTTGTTGTTTTTCTTTCCTATAAAAGAGAGATTATATGGGAAGAAAAAATAAGTGTTTTCTAATTTTCGTTAGATATGCTTTTTATTGTTCGTAGATTTTTTTTATTTGAAGGAAATAAGGTTTTGTAAATATCATTTATGGAAGATTTAAACCACAATCTATGTTTCTATAAAATTTTAGATTTAATAAACCTAAAACCAGGAAATAATAATAATAATAATAATATTTATTACTTTTGTTTGCTATGTTATTTGATACTTTTTATAAACTAGACATGTGACTTGTAAATTTCAATTGTGGAAGATTTAAACCATAATCTATGTTTTTATAAGATTTTAGATTTAATGGATCTAAAACCATAAAATAATGACAACTAGAGTGAGATGTGCGTTTTGAGCGAAGTGAAACCAAAATTACATTGTTATGTCACATAATATTTCATGAAATAGTGTTTGTAAATTACAGAAGATTTACAACTTGTAAAAATCTCCAATTAAGAAACGTGAAAGTAAGTATATTAAGCTTCTTTTGATAATATGAGGGTATCCGGTAGCCGAGACTAACCGACTAGTCCCCTAGAACCTAACTACCGAAATAAAGTAACGTTATATGAAATCTTATGAATATGTTGTAAAACATGTCTCCATCTCAATACTATGCATATGGTATCTAGTTTAAAAGTCCTACTAAAGCAAGTTCAACATCACAAAACTTTTAATTATTTTAATGTATTAGTGTTAAATATCAAACATAAATGTAGGTTTCCGACCTCCATAAATGTAATCAAGTTAGTTTTGGATACGACCCGTTTGGTTCCAAATATATCGGTTATAGAGAAAATATCCAATGAGTATTTGAATTTGGTTTGGATTCGGATCAGTTCCGACCGATTTCAAGTCGGTTCGGATATTAAAAATTTAACTCGAAATTATATATTTTCTTTATTTTTCTATTTTTAAGTTTATTAAATTTATTTTAAAAAAGAATTGAACACAAAATTGAATTTATTTTGTAGTTTGAAAGCAGTTGGAAAGAAATTGTAGTGGTTTAGTGGTACAAGTGGTTGTACTTTCAATTTACCAACATGGGTTCGAAACTCAAGAGATACAAATACATTTTTTTTAAACATGACCTTTAGTTTAGGATGGGTATCCGATTTGATCTAGGGTAAGAACCGAACGACGTGGTACCATAAGTATTCATAAACATTAATTATGCTCTATCCGAAACCTATCTAAACAATATAATTCGGATAGTGATTCGGTTTGATATTCAGTTCCGGGATAAAAAGTTGCAGCAATCTATTTAGTTTTAATATTTTTATATAAATAATTATTTATGCATATGTGGAAGATTAGATACACATTTCAATTTTTGACAGGGTTATAAATAACATTAAATTTTTTGTAAAGGGGTCCCATGCAAAATCAAAAATTCTATATGTACACTGTTTTAGAAAACATTACAGTACATAAGAGTGGTACCAATAACATAAAATTATAATTACTCTATACATTAGAGGGCATTTATAAATATAAACTAAGAAACCATGTAGATACTAACACATCAACATGGCACTGGTGTAATTAAAACTACATTTTAATCCGTACTTTAGCGCGAATGATTTTTTGATGAAAATTTATATAATTATTTTTTCTTTATTTGAAGTAAGCTTGGGTATAAAATATATAACTTGAAGTCTAAACGAACCCAAACAAAAAAAATTGATTCGTACATACCCAATCCAAAACGTCATAAATACCAGAATATATCTTGTAGAGTGGTACAAAAGACATACAAACCCAAAGTGTTATCAACCGAATCCGAATGGGTAACCCCAAAAGCTGAAAAACCCCAAAAAAACCAAAAATTGGTCTAAATAATTCACAAATATAAATATGTACTTCAAATATTCAATTCTATATTTTTGAAATGATATCTAAAAATAAGTATTAAGTTTTTAATAATTACTTTAAATATTCATTTTTATATAAATAAGTATTTACTTCTTATGTTTTGCTTTTAAATTTTGGATTTAACTTTGGATATATCTAAATCGAACCAATATAACCAAATATGAATGATATATGACTACTTTATGAATTTTAGGATGTGGTACAAATTAGAAACAAAACCAATACGTTATATTTGAATCCAATTCATATTTATCAGAATGAGACCTAGGATATGATCTAAATTAGAACCAAAATTTAAAATATCTAACACGTATTCCATGGCCAAGCCTAACTTAAAATGTGTTTTATATTTTTCGATTAGTTTTATTTTCGACAAAGATTTTACATGTTTATTGAAATAGTTAGTAAAACTATACTCATAAAAATATCAATAATAATATGTTCCATAATATCATTAAATCTTCATAGTAACTAATTATTAATATTTATTTTCTCAAATATATATATAGCTAATTTTAATCTCTATTTATAAGAGTTGACTTATTATGTATTTGGTGAAAGTGTTTTACAGAATTTATTTCTTGCATTTGGGTAAAGTATCATTTATAATTATACGACATTGTAGCATATATATTCTTTTTTTTATATTCGTAAATAAAATATAATTAAGTGATTGTTATACATAATTTGGTCGTTAATATAATCTGAATTGATTATTTTTAAAAACCAAGTAGATTAGTTATTTAGTTCCTTTAATTTTTAGGCTAGGTCTACTATATTTAATAATATAATTAAGTGTAGGTAAAGTTACAAATACTATGAAGCTAGTCCAAATGCCCGAATGGTCCAACCTAGACTATTTGTAGTAGATTAAAAAATATGACTCTATTTAATAGATGTAGATAGCTATTTATATTTTAAATTGTTTTTCTTTTAATAGTAAATAGGATGCAAAGTATAATTGAATGAAAGTTTATTTGCATTAGATGTGTTTGCTACATCAGGATACTTCATAAATTCAAGGTATATGAATTGTTTCTTTCAAGTAATTAGATAGCTATCGAATACACTGGGCATTTACATTTAATTCGAATCGCTCCTATTCTGAGTAGCTCTGCTACTAGGCTTTTGACAGGTCCTATAGTCAAGCGAGCTATAG